>PVHP010030277.1:0-21803 GCA_004024765.1 Zapus hudsonius
TATCCATGTATAGAGTCACGTAGCCCCCTCAATTTATCTATGCAAATTAGGTATCCAAAGGATACTGGCCCCTACCAATCAAACTCATGAGATGCTCACAGATCTTGCTTCCTATGCTTCTACCTCTGACTTTTCTCTATATAAGCAACTGCTATCTATACAATAAAATGAGAACTGCCCACTGCCGCATTCTCCCGAGGGTCTCATCTCTCGTCCGGCTCACAGCTATTCCAAGCCGCTGCTCACCCAGCCCCTGTGGGTGCTGCAACTCCCTAACTAACCCACAGACCTAGAAGAAGTGTGCCTTGTCACCCTCAGTTCACATCAGTAGACACTCTAGGAGCAGCAATCCATTAGCAAAGGCGTGAGGTGTAGATCTAGGCAAGTTTTTATAGAATTTGGTGGTGTGAAGCAATGTCTAGTGGAGGCCAAAAAAAAATTAATTTCAATGGGACTGGAAGAATTATTGGTGTTAAGGGAGGAGGGCATTTGGGAAGAGTCTCTCACTCTGAAAAGTAACAATGGGAATGGCCTTGAAGAAGTAACGGGAGTGTTCCAGGGAAAGGAGGGGCATGGCAGGAGAGGGAACAGGCTGGGCACAGAGTTGGAGTCTGAAAGCACAGGGCACTTTGGGGAAACGGCAAGCTTCTTGGAGGACTGGCATTAAACCTGTTCAGGACAGACTGCAGGGAAGAGAGATTGAGGGTATGTGCTGTGGCATCATGCAGGGTGTGGGTACCACCTGTGGGTAACTAGAAGGCAGCAGTAATTGAGATTGGCATGAATGTTGGAGGTGACATGAATTCAAGTAAGAAATTGGAGACACAGAGCTCAAATCACTGAGAGGTAGTTAAAGAAATTGAATTTTCTTCATTTGGCATTTTATTTTATTTTTTTTCCACGTAGACATGCCTACAAGACAGAAAATGATTTTACAATTCAGTTAAATGGAGAGGTGGGTGGGAATAATTAATTCAATATTTTTAAACCAACCCCAAAAAAAATGTTTGGCATAGTTAACAAGACCTTTTGCTTTGTGGGTGGTTAAACCTTAACCCTCACCAACTTAGTATTTTATGAACGTTCTGGCAAAACACAACTTCATATTCTTGAGAAAATATAGGCCTCACAACTTTCACATGAACTTGGAAGATTTGTTAGCTATGAAATAGTTCTTAGTAACTTGAGTTTCAATATTTTTATGTAAAGGAATCAAAAACATTGAAATCAAATTTCCTTCTAAGGAGATGTCAACTTTAAAGTGACGAGAAAAGTAAATTGGCAAAATATGTTAAGGGACTTGGTGAACTGAAATTATTTTGGGAGAAAATAGATATTTTTCAAGGTTCATAATAAAAGCCAAACATAGATTATACCTACATCTCAGCCCAAATGTCAAAAATTTAACCTCCAAACTATCATTTTTTTTTGGCCTTAAATTTCAACATTATTTGAATCCCAGACTCAAGTCAAATGATTTTGTTCAGTTGGGACCAATTTTCCTCACCTACTCTTAACCATGGAAGAGTTTAGCAAACAAGAAAAATTGCACTTGACTACATCTGACACTCGTTCTATGCTAGGCAGCTTCCCACATGACCCCTCTCCTGGTATTCCCACCCACCCATAGTCCCCCAACCCACTGCGTCATGTTTAGCCCATGTAATAAGTGCATATGGTAGAGGTGAAGACATACCATGTCAGAGATGAGTCCATAAAAGGAATATGGCTTTGACCTTGGAGTTGGTTTGTATCTCTCAAACTACTTACAAACTAAGTGTCATGTGTGATGGTTAAGTTCATTGTCAACTTGCCTTGTTTAATAATCTACAGTAATCTTGGGTAGGTCTCTGAACTTGCCTGCAGAAAGGATTGACAAAAGGAGGAGGTCCCTCCTTTTCAGTTGCCCTTCCCCCAAGTGGGTGGGCCTTCCAGAAGAGACTGGATACAAGAAAGCTTGGGGGAAGGAAAACTTCCTTCTTTTTCCTTCCTCCCCTGGCTGCTGGTGCTGGTTGGAGACTTGAACTCGCATCCTGCTCTCCCACCCTTCCTGGACATCAGAACCCAGTTTCCTCGGCCTCACATGACTGAAGAGCAGCCACTCCCCAGGGAGCCATCAAGCCTTCTGGGCTGGATTGGGACTGCTGAGGCCTCCAGTCACGTGGACTGAACAGCTACTGGTTCCTTCACCTGTGGGCCTGCAGACTGCTATTGTTGGACTGTCGTAAGCTACCCCAATAAATTCCCTTTTACTATAATCCATTCTCTCAACTCTGTTTCCTCTAGAGAACCCTGACTAATACATATGTTATAAGTAAGCCTGTGAAAGGATCACTCGGCAAAGAGCCCAATAGCCAGTGAGGATGTGAATGACCTTGAAAGTAGACCCATAGCTCTCCAGGAGCCTTGGGATAATTGAAGCCTCAGCAGACAGATTCATTAGAACTCCATGAGAACTCTGAGACGGAACCATCCAGCTAGAGTGCTCCTGCTAGATCTGGCAGAGTACATGCCTGCTAAGGTTGGTGTGGATTTTTCTTTGGCTTGTGTCTCTGTGTGTGGTGTAGACACATGTGTGTGTCCTTGTGGAACCCATGCAGTGGCCAACAGAATACTGGGTGTCACTCATCTGCCTGTTCTCATTTTGAGCCAGGGTCTCTGACTGATACGGGAGCTTGCTGCTTTTCACAAGTTGGGGTGATTCCCTGGTCTCTGCATCCCTTTGCAAGCATGCAATGGCCAGGCCCAACTAGTTAAGTGGAACTGGAGATTCAAAGCTGTTTCAGACCCCCTCAGGCCTTCATGTTTGCACAGGAGGCTCACTAACTGCTGAGCCATCTCTCAGCCCACTTGTTGAGTTCTGGAGTAATGGTTTTAGGAAGCCATAAGTAACTAGATGCCCTGTTACAACACATTCACATCAGTCTCTTTCCTTTGTATTTAATTGAAGGTGTGACGGCCTGCTGGTGAGTCAGGTTTTCAAAGGATATGCATTTCTAGAGGCTTCCAGACTTAAATCAATGGGCTTTAACTTTTAAATGAAAAGATGTTCTCATTAACTTCCCCAATGTGTGTTTTCACGGCTGTAAATTCCCCCCTAGCTGACTCTTCACTCATGATCCACGGTTTTCAGTAATAATGTTTTCATTACCAGATATAAATAGAATTTCCTCTATGACAAACTATGTGCAAGGATTTTAGTTTCTAAATGTGTGGAATATATATTTATATAATATATAATTTTTGTCTTACATTTCAAAATTTATTGTGCTACAGTTAGAGCATTTTTCTATGTTTTTTTATTCCTCCGTATTTGCTGAGTGTTCCTTTAGGATTAATATCTGCTCAGTATGAATTACTTCACATGAGCATGGAATTCATGTATGTTATGTTTTATGGACATAAGACTTTATGTCAGTTCAAGGTTAGTTGTGTGTCTTTTGGTCAAATCTAATACTGTTCTCATTTTTATGTATTTATTTCTTTATTTGTGAGGAGAGACAGAGAGAAAGCGCATATGGGCACACCAGGGACTCTTGCCAGTGCACCTGAACCCCCGACCACATGCACCACTTGGTATATCTGGCTTTCTTTATGTGGATGCCAGGGAATTGAACCCAGGCTTTGCAAGCAAGCAGTTAATGGTTGAGCCATATCACCAGCCCTTGTTCTTATTTTTTTCATTTGATCCTCCTATTTCTGGAAGGCATATTTAAATCTATATTTTTGTGTTACTTAGTTCAGTTATGATTGAATTTCTATTGTTTCCTTAATTGAGCAACCCTTTTATTTTTTTATTAATTTTATTAATTATTATTTGGACTGTGTTAAAAGCCATGAGTGTGCCTGACTTCAAAACATACTACAAAGCCATAGTAACTAAAACAGCATGGTACTGGCATAAAAACAGACAGACAGATCAATGGAACAGAATTGAAGACTCAGCTTTAAATGGAAGTAACTTCAGTTATTTGGTCTTTGACAAGGGGGCCAACAATGTATTCTGGGCCAAAGATAGCATCTTCAACAAATGGTGCTGGACGAATTGGATAAACACGTGTAAGAAAAATGAAAATAGACCCACTCCTTTCACCATGCACAAAAATCAACTCCAAATGGATCAGAGACTTCAATATAAATCCTGTAATCCTGAACACCCTGGAAATAAAAATAGTAGGAACTCTACATGAAGTAGGAGTAGGGAAAAATTTCCTGAGCAGATCTCCAGCAGCCCAGGAAATGCAACAATCACTTAACCAATGAGACTTGATCAGGCTCAAAAGATTCTGTACAGACAAACCATACTCAGAGCCAATAGACTCCCATCAAACTGGGAGATGATCTTTACCAGCGAAAACTCAGACAAAGACCTAATCTCCAGATCTTACAGAAAACTCAAAAAAATACATAATAAAATCTCAAACAGCCCCCTCACAAAATGGGGCACTGATCTCAAGAGAGAATTCACAGAGGAGGAAATACAAATGGCCTTGTCCCATCTAAGAAAGTGCTCAGCAGCCTTAAGCATCAGGGAAATGCAAATGAAAACCACAATGAGGTACCACTTTACTCCGGTCAGAATGGCAATCATAAAGAAAACCAACAACAATTGTTGCTGGCGAGGATGCGGGGGAAAAAGGAACCCTCATTCACTGCTGGTGGGATTGCAAACTCGTTCAACCACTATGGAAAGCAGTGTGGAGACTCCTAGACAGAATGGACATAGAATTACCAATGGACCCAGCTATCCCTCTACTAGGCATCTACCTGCAAGATGTCACATCTTGATGCAGAAACTTTTGTACAACTATATTTATAGAAGCTCAATTCATAATAGCCAAGAATTGGAATCAACCCAAATGCCCATCCATGGAGGAATGGACAGAGAAACTGTGGTATATTTATACAATGGAATTCTACTTAGCTGAAAGGGAAAATGACATATCAAAATTTAGAAAAAAATGGTCTGACTTTGAGCAGATCTTACTAAGTGAACACTCAAAAGAAAAGAGAATTGAACATCACATATTCTCCCTCATATGCAGTCCTTAACCAGGATAACCGTAAACTCTATGCAGACCAGTGGAAAGAAATGAGAGGTTATGAATGAGGGGTAAGGGATGGGGAGGGGAATGGCTTAAGCATGAGGCTAAACCAAATTAGGTCCAAAAACATAAAATCCTCATGAGCATACATACTGTAACCTATTGAGCAAGTAGTGGGCGTGACTGGCAAGAGGGGCCATGAATAGTAGGGGTGAGAATCTAAGCCTGTGAATAATTGATCAGTCTGAAAAACCCTAGTCCCAGTCACCGGTTCCTTCTCTCACTGAGCTGTTGACCAAAGTGACCCATGAGGTTCCAAAAACAAGACAGAATTCTGTCAAAGCCCTTGAATGCCCTCCCCAGGCCTGAGGCAAAACCCTGTTGCTGAAGAAATCACAGAATGCCACTGATCAGCATCGAGAGACCCTTCAAGGTCTGGAATGGTAACCAGCCCCCAGGTGGTAATTAGTGTATTGCTGGAAGGCACTGCACAAGCTGCCAGGGGAAGCTGATCAACGACAGCTGGAGTAAACAGAGACCTCTGGCATGAAACACAGTCTGCGGCCATGAATAGACTGACCATACCTCCTACTGGGAGAGAACAGTGAGCCAAAAAAGGAGCACTTGTGCAATGGAGGAGCCTGGGCCTGGGGGAGACAATCAACAGCTTTAAATTCGGCCAAATATTCCACTTAGGGAGGGGGAGCCCTTGACTGGAACTGGGGATTCAGGGTGATAGGCACCAGATCCCATACTATTGGGATCACAAGAAAAGATGCACTATGGGAGCGATTGATGGAGAGGCTACTAAAAATAGAATCTTGGTAATCCAGAATTGTGTATATTTGTTAACCTAGACTGATCTCACTCTCCGATGGAGATTGTGTTTGTATTTTTCAGGATGCAGCGAGAGAGCCGTGGCCCATCTAATCCTACCATCCGACCGTAGGTAGATAGCTGAGATCCTGACAAGAGATGAGCCACCACAGCCATATCGTGGGGGATCCATAAGGAATCCCGCAGAGAATGACAGGACGAATAAGGGACTCACAGCCACAGCCATTCAATCAACACAGGATAAGCCAGGGTGACAGACACCAACAATTTTCAACACAAAGACCCCCTAAACTCACAACATTAAAGCAGCCTTAATACTCACCCACCACAACTCAGGGAACTGAGCGGAAGAGGGAGTGGAAAGATTGTAAGAGCCGTGGTGGGGGAGACTATCCATAGGCATGGCACCCCTCAGTAACAACACACTTGGGCCAGGAGAACCGGGCTGAGTACTAGGCTATCCATGGTCCCCTGCCACAAGGACTGATCCAGACGACCCACGGAGGAGGACATTCAGCTGATTGGGGATGGGGGAAGGGCATTGGGGAATTGGGGATAACAACTCATTGTTTGTCCACTAAATAATGTAACTCACTATGGACAATAAATATATATATATTTTTAAAAACCATAAAAAAAGCCATGAGTGAAGCACACAGTTAAATATTATAGTAAACAGATTCCTAGACAAGGTTGAGATTTGTTTTAGGGAAAAAAACAAAATACCTCACTCTCACTCTCACTATTTTCTGGAGTTAGTGCCTATGATTTCATTTCCTAAACCTTTCCAGAGATCAGTTTCTTCACCTGTTCCCAACCCAGCTGACCTGACAGAACTGTTAACTCACCTGAATGCAATAATCATGAAATGTTTGGAAGAATGGTCTGGAAACCTAGAAATATAATGAAACATCATTGTATGTACAACATTTGATTATATTATTGTATGTACAATAGTTGATTGTATTATTTTTTTTAAATTAAGCTTTATTTATTTATTTGTAAGCAGAGAGATACAGATAGAGAGAGACAACCAGGGCCACCATCTTGTGGGTCTGGCTTATGTGGGTACTGGGGAATTGAACCCGGGGCCTTGGGCACTGGAGGCAAGTGCCCTAACCACTAAGCCATCCCTCCAACCCGATTGTATTATTAATAGTTGGTTGTGTTATTAATAGTCAAGTTTATACAAAATAGCAACAAATATGATATAATGACAACGCTCATTCTCCAGGGGCTCTGGCTTCCTATGCCACTACCACACATCTGAAAGGAATAAATCTATTTCATAAAAACAATTCTAGAGCTGGAAAGATGGCTCAGCAGTTAAGGTGCTTACCTGCAGTGCCTAATGACCTGGGTTCAATTCCTCAGTACCCATGTAAAGCCGGATTCACAAAGTGGTGTATGCATCTGGAGTCCGGTTGCAGTGGCTGGAGGTCCTGGCACACCCATTTTTTTCTCTCTCTCCTTGCAAATAAATAAATGAAATATTTAATAAAACAAAGTTCTAGATCCTAGAGAGTGACCTCCAGGATCTATATAGATCTATTTTCCATATAGAAAGATGCTATAGTGCAAGTTTAATGCTTGCTTTCATAGATTCTGACAAGTAATATGGTTTCTGGTGATTTTGTTGTTGGTACTTTTTTTTATTATTTCCAGAGATAACCAAGTCTTGAGGTTTTCATTTTCTTTATTCCTAGTTTGTTTATCTTCTTTATCACTCTTTTTTTTACTCTTTTTATCACTCTTTTTACCTCCTTCATCACTCTTTTTATCTTCTTTATGGCTCTTTACAACCACAATTTAAGCACCACAAAGCCGAACTTTGGTCTTTATTTTCTATGGCTCTGTCTCCAGGACTGACAGCCAAGTGTCAAGATACTCAACACCTGTCTTATAAACTGTTAAGTGAATAAAGGTTTAACCGTGCCTCTTCCCTCGACCATGGGTTCCAGTTTCTAACACAGCATAGAAGTTGCTCTGGCAGCTGCTGGTAAGGGACAGTGACCAGAATGTGTGACCAGATGATGTCCCTGCATTCACAGCAAGTGACCATGAAAGTCAGCTCCAGGCCTTGCAGGCAAGGACAAGAGCAAACAGAGGAGGGGACTCAAAGGAAAGAAAGTAAGGCTCTAATTATGTTGAACTAAGTTGTCAAACAGAGAACAGATAGTGATTACCTCAAATAAGAGGCCTCCTTTCCAAGCCTCTAATTTGTGGGGCCCATAACAAAATCTGGTTTCTTTAGGGTCCTTGAAAAGGTGCTTTGTTCACCTAGTGTGACATAACCTCTAAGGGAGGGGACAAAAGAATGAGCTGAAGCCATTAGAAATCAAAGGACTGAAGCACAGAAGGAAACCCTGGACTGAACCTCTGGAATTAACCACAGGCACCGTCTTCCTGGGCCCGAGAGTCCACAGCCGCCTCTTCCCTGGAACCCACTGAGAGGTTACTTTGCTCAGTCAGCACATCTGTGACACTCCAGGCTGAGTGCTGGGTGCATCAGACTAGCTTGCAGCTACTGGAAATAGACGCTCTGATGGAGAGGGTGAGGGAGTAACTTCACCATTCAGCCAGGAGGCACTTCTTGAGGGTATGAAGTATCTATAAGAAGTCTGGACTCCAGACTTAGAACCAGACCTCAATCCTACCTCTGTTGGTCTGCAGTCTTAGAAACACTCGCCCATTATTCTGTGACTCGTTTTCCTGAATTTTAAAACAAGAACAATGAGACCCATCTTACAAAAGGATGGAGATTTGAGGATTGCTTCTCATGAGCATCTTAGCCCATCAGATAAATTGTAACACCAGGCTGAGGTATCTGACCAAGCCCCAGGCCAGACACCTGATGAACACTTCCCTGATTCTTTCTTTAAAATATTTATTCATTCATTCATTCATTCATTCATTTGCAAGCAGAGAAAGACAGAGAGAATGGACACCCCAGAGCCTCCGGCCTCTGCAATCAAACTTCAGCTGCATGCTGACACTCTCTGCATCTGGCTTTACTTGGGTCTTGGGGAACGGAACCTAGATTAGCAGGCTTTGCAGGCAAGTGCCTTAATCACTAAGCCATCTCTGCATCCCATCACTTCCCTGATTCTTTAAGGGGCCCATGAGGGAGAGAAGTAGAGGAAAGGGGGCCCCCAACTCTCTCCTGAAGAATTTTCAAGAGATTTAGGACTTCTTCCGACACATTCAGTGAAGAGTTTCTGGGCTGTCACCAACTGGAGGCCCAGTAAGGTCCAACGTTGGACCTCTGTTATAAAGACCTACTGACCAGACACAAAGGACTGGGGTAAGGAACAAATTTGATCAGATACAAATTCTAATACAGCTCTGCACTTGAATCTGACCTCTGTCTCCTTGGGAAAGACGATGTGCCTCTCTCAGCAACAATGCCTCACTTTTAGAATAGGGCAGACAATACTTATCTCTTGATTTGATGGAAGTAAAGGTAAAAATTACAAAAAGCCCAACAGAGTGTCAGAAATAGAATCAGTCAATAAGCAGGAGATTCTTACCATAAAACCATGCAAATGGAAACTGAGGCCAGCTTAATGAGCAGTAAGAACCCCCTGTCTGACTAGTTGGAAAGAAATCTGACCTGTGGTCAGATTCCCTGGTGTCTAGAACATGCTAGGGGCTTCCTAAATACTTCCCAGCCAATGGTTGGCTTCCCAGTAGCTCGGGCCTATCTTCCTCTGCTGGGCCTTAGTTTCCCTCTCTTGCCTCAAAGTAGAGATCTCTAAAAGGACTTCTCAGGGCTGGAGAGATGGCTGTTAAAGGTGCTTGCTTGCAAAGCCTGATGGCCCTGGTTTGACTCCCCACTACTCACGTAAAGCCAGATGCACAAAGTGGTGCATGCATCTGGAGTTTATAGTGGCAGAAGGTTCTGCTGTACCCACACTTAATCATAATTCTCTCTCTCTCTCATATGTGTTTGTCTCTGTCTCAAATAAATAAATAAAAATATTTCTTAAAATAAAGAATTTTAATGAGACTGACGCACTGCCTACTGCGCTAAGGAGGCGCCTGTTAAAATAAAGACTTTTAAAAAGACTTCATTCTGAGTCTTTTAGGCACAGTGGTTTGGCTGGCCTGTAGGTAGGCAGGTGATCTATTCTCGTGGTGTGCTTATTATAAAACTCAACACTGAAGTCTCCCTTCACAGCTCTGACCTACAAATTAGTGAGAGATTTTTATTCTCCTGAAACTCAAATCAAGACCCAAGTTCTTTACGTCGAGCTCTAGGGGAAATGGACACGATAAATCTCAGCAGGCATGCGAGGCTCTATGAGAATTTTGTGAAATGCCAATCACCAGGTGTCAGCTCTCCAATCAAGTCACAGCGGCAGGGACGCTCCCCAGCTACGTTTTAAGCATTTTAACCATACAGTTCCAAAGGCATCAAGTAACATACGTGTTCACATTACTGGGCAGTTACCACCATTGTTCATCTCCAGAACGCTCGTCTTCCCAGGTGGAACTACCTCATTGTATGACAATTCTCCTTCTTTCTGTCTCTGTATGTCGCATACATGGAGTTATAAAATACTTGTCCTGGGCTGGAGAGATTGCTCAGTGGTTAAGGCACTTGCCTGCAAAGCCTAACAACTCAGGGTTTGATTCTCCAGTACCTACGCTTTGCAGGCACAAAGCGGCTCATGCATCTGGAGTTTGTTTGCAGTGGCTAGAGGCCCTGGCACACCCATTCTCTTTCTCTCTGTGTCTGTCTCTGTCTGTCTGTCTCTCTCTCTCTCTCTCTATCTCCCTCTCCTTGCAAAGAAATAAATAAATAAAAATATTTGTCCTTTTCCCTCTGGCTTCGTGCATTCATCTGATAGCACGTTTGACATTTTCTCCTGTTTGGAGGTGTGGCATTGTGGTGTATGCACACGTGTGCTGATGCAACACCCCATGCACTTGGAAAAGCATGGGATCCCCTCCATCACTCCTCCATCTGCTCGCTGATTCCAGAGCTGGCCATTTGTGAGCGTGTGATTCTCCTGCCTAGACTCCCCACAGGCTGGCATCATAGGCATGCATGGCTACGCCCAGCTGCTCAAACTCAGGCAGGAAACGCACAGAACTGCTGAGCCATCTCTCCAGTCCTTTCCTCACTTTTTAAGGCTAAGTAACAGTCCCAGGAGTGTATCTACCATGTCAGGTTTATCCATTCACCCACGAATGAACACAGTTGTTTCTAACTTTTGACTAATTTGTGCAATGCTGTTGCGAACACAGATGTGCAAGTATTTCT
This sequence comes from Zapus hudsonius, assembly GCA_004024765.1. Classification (NCBI taxonomy): domain Eukaryota; kingdom Metazoa; phylum Chordata; class Mammalia; order Rodentia; family Dipodidae; genus Zapus; species Zapus hudsonius. The sequence goes on from PVHP010030277.1 coordinate 11,152, forward strand.
TTGATTTCAGTTCTTTTGTGAAATTAATTATTGGATTATTGGTAATTCCATCAATTGATTGATTATTTGAGAAAGAGAGAGACAGGGAGGCAGACAGAGAGGGTATGATTCTGAGCACAACAAGGCCTCCTGCCACTACCAGAGAACTCCAGGTGCATGTGCCACTTTGTGCAACTGGCTTCACATGGGTCCTGGGGAATCGAAGCAGGGCTGTAAGCTTTTGCAAGCAAGTGCTTTTAACTGCTGAGCCATCTCTTCAGCCCTCTGAAAATTTTTTTATTTCTCAATAAAATATTTGAATAATGCAGTGTTCTCAGCCGCAGTGTTTCTCAGCTTTCAAGGACACCACACTATCCATCAGTTGGGAGTTGAGGAAACATTGGTTTCCTTAGCCAGAAAGATTCAAGTCACAAAGGTTGGGATCCTTGGATGGCTCGATGGATGGCTTCCAGGGAGGCAGTGAACTGAGAGTCAATCCACTCTGCTGGGCTGGGTCCAGGGCCAACTTCTTGGCATTTTACTCCGTGTGACGCCAAAGTCTAGCAACACAGGAAATACTTTCTCGCAGGCCACTCAGGAGACCACAGATGACAAGGAGGCTTTTCTTCTCACCAAGCTCACTCCCAGACGGCATCATCAGGCAGACCCAGGGGACACACAGCTTCCCGTGGAGATGAATCACTATAGATGTCGTGAGGTTACAAATGGGGTCAGGGCAGCCACTCAGAAGTTGCAATAAAGTTTGGAATCTGAAATAAAGTTCTCCTCATGCTCAGGAAATCGAATGGCTACCCACAAAGGTGTCTGTAGACAAACTCTCTGTGGGTCACCAGCCTGTGCACGCAGTGACCAAGTGACTCACTGTCTACAAAGCACATTTGGCTGCCGCAAATGATTTACCAGTGGGTCCCTCATGTTCATGTCATGCTGAAAGATTGACACTGTGACAGAGGCAGACTTCCAGATAAGATCATGTGGCCGGGGACTGGCGTAGGGGGTGGGGACAAACTATTTGGCAATGTTTACTGATCAGAGTCAACTAGTGGCAGATTCTATACCATTAACTCACTCATTCATTCATGAAGCTTACTAATACTATGTGCCTGATTCTGGACATACTGTTTCAGGAGGCGGGACCTGCAGAGGCTCACACATTCCTGGTAGGAAGATGGACTTGTCCGTAGTCCTTGGTCATAGTGGGTCAGTGTGACAGTGAGAAAGCATTTGGGTCTGGAGACGGGAGAAAGGGCTAAAGAGTGACTGGGGAGGGGTGTACAGGGGACACTCAGACAGAAGTGATGACCGGGATACTTTAGAGGAAACACCATAGGAGAGGACACGGGGATATGAGGTATGATATGGGATCTAGGTTTGCTTGCTAGGAAGTGGACAGGGAGAGTGAGGTGTAGGCCACAGGAAGCCATAATGTCCAGGTTCATACCGAGGGGCATGAACGTGCTCTGAGATCAGATGGCAAATCTGAGACTTGTGTTTGGGGGTGATGGGGGGGAAAGGGTGGACAAACAGGGAGGGACATGAGGCAGCAAGACCTCTGGAGAAGGGGAAAGCTTTGAATAGCGAGTGGAGGTAGAGCAGTGATAACAGACTTGAAGGGCTGCTGCAACCTTGCTCTGTAACAACTATGGTGCAGAAGGAGGTGAGGAATGCTAGGTACCTGGGGAACTGGCCGTGCCTGGCTGGTGTTCGGAGAAGGAATGGGTACATCCCCTGGGAAAAAAATCACAGGGGCTTAATCACCATTGTAGGGTTTTTTAAAAGGTGGAAACTCAATTCTCTTATGACATTTAGAGGAGGGGCCTGTGGGAGATGAGAAAGATTGGGTAATATTGGGGTACAGCCTCCATGATTGAATCCTGGTGGCTTTATAAGAGACACCAGAAGAGACGCCCACTCGAGCTCCCTGTCTCACCATGGGCTCCTGTTCTAATACTATCCACCATGAGGTCCTCACCAAAGCCAAGTCCATGTCAAATAAATCTCTCTTCTCTATAAAGTCATCCAGCCTCACTTATTTAATGACAGTAACAAAATGGGCTAATGCAAGATGACACTATGTGTCACTGACTTGCCATTTGGTGGCCTGTACCCTTTGCAGTCCTAAGGGTGTGATACATAGGGAGCTTTGTATGTGTGCTTGAGAAGACCAATCATTGTCCTTAACATAGAGCAAGTACAACTCATGTGAGACTGTTTGTGTGTGTGTGTGTGTGTGTGTGTGTGTGTATGTATGTATGTATGTGTCTTCTCTAGTGACCTGGAATGTATTTTCATGGCCCAAACAGAAGAGAACAATTCTAACAAACAGACCTCCTGAGTTCCTTCTACCTGGAGAGAGAGAACCCTGCATACTTTTGCCAAGCAGCGTGTGACTTCTAGTCATAACTAGGCCTGTGGTGGTTATTTGGATGAAATCCCCCCTCTTCCCCATAGCCTCATGTGCTTTGAACACTTGGATCCAGCTGGTGGCAATTTGGGAAAGTTGTAGAGTCTGGGAGGTGGAGCCTTGCTGGAGGAGGTGTGTCACTGGTATGGACCTTGAGGTTTATATGTCCAACCCACTGGGTGTTCAGATCGAGCATGTGAGCTCTTCTACCTTCCTGCTGCTAGTGACAATGTGAGCCAGCTTTCTGTTCATGCCATGCTTTCCCCACCATGATTGTGATGGTTAAGTTTGTCAACTTGATCTATGTAATAACCCATAGTAATCTTGGGCGGGTCTCTGAGTTTGCCTTCAGGAAGGATTGATAAAATCCTTTTGGGATTTTGGAGAAGGGAGGAGGTCCCTTCTCCAGAGTGAGCCCTTCCCCCCAGTGGGTGGACCTTCCAGAAGGGGACTAAATATAAGGAAGCTTGAGGGGAAGGAAACCCTCTTCCTTTCTCCCCCAGCTGCTTGTGCTTGTTCGTGACTTACACTCGCGTCCTGCTCTCCTACCCTTCCTGGACATCGGAACCCAGTTTCCTCGGCCTCACATCATGGACTGAAGAGCCACTGCTCCCCAGGGAGCCATCAGGCCTTCTGGGCTGGATTGGAACTGCTGAGGCATCCAGCCATGTGGACTGAACAGCTACTGATTTCTTCACCTGTGGGCCTACAGACTGCTATTGTTGGACTACAATAAGCTACCCCAATAAATTTCCTTTTATTATAATCCATTCTATCAATTCTGTTTCCTCTAGAGAACCCTGACTAATACAATGTTGAAACTTCCCCTCAGAACTGTAAGCCAAAATAAACCCTTTCTTTCCATAAGGTGTTCTAGTTGTGTTTTATTCCAGCAACTAGTAGGCAGCTGCTATACCTGCCCATACCACCTGCTGAAGGAATGCATGGGCCAAGTTGGAGCTGTCCAGTAGAGGGTGTGGTGGGATATGTGGATCTACTCCAGACCTCAAGAGAAAATCTAGAGAGTGAGGCATGTGGGCTTGTCAGCCTACAGTGGTCATCACCCACTTTATTATCACCCATTTATTGCTTGCTTAATCAAATCTGCTTGAGATTTTTCCTGTGGATTCCAAGCCATAGGGGCTGCTGTTTCCCATGGCACCTGCCTATAAGAACACATCTCTCCACTGGAATCCACTAGCAAAGAGCATGACCTAAAGGTAAAGCCTAGTCCAAATCCTCTTGGGACAACCAATGGTATTGTTTCTCCCTAGAGAATGAATCATCAGGTGGTTAATATAGACTCTGAAATTGGGCAGATTTGCATTGGAATCTGTCCCCACCAGCTAAGCTTCTGGATAAAAGTACAGTAGTTCCCTGGATAAATCAGGGTTCTCTAGAGGAACAGAATTAATAGAATGAATAGGTATTAAAAAGGTGATTTATCAGATTAGCTTACGGCAGTCCAACACTAGAAGTCTGCAGGCTTGAGAATCAACGAACCCAGTAGCCACTCAGTTCACAAGGCTGGATGCCTCAGCAGTCCCAATCCAGCACTGAAGGTCTGCAGGCTTCCTGGAGAGCTGCTGGTCTTTATCCCATGCTGGAAGGCTGAAGAAGCTTTGTTTAAATATCCATGAAGGATAGCTGAGCAGAGTAGGGAAGGCACTCGCCAGCAAGCAGCACCAGCAGCCAGGCGGGGAGAGGGGAGGAGCTGTTTCCTCTCAGGGCTTCCTTCCATAAAGCCCATCACCAGGAGGGCCACCCACTCTAGGGGAAGGGCTCACTCTGGAGGAAGAACTTCCCCTTTCAGTCAATCCTTCCTGAAAGCAAACTCAGAGATCCGCCCAAGAGGAATGTCTGTGGAGTCCTAAACAGATCAAGTCGATGACAACAGAACTTAACATCACATCTCCTCCATAATATATGGAAAATACATTCAAGACAGCCAGCATATATATGCCTGAAACGCAGACAGTAGTAAACCCCATATACTGGGTTTCCCTCCATGCCCTATAGCTCTGTCACACAGTACTGGGATCAGCCAGTCATCCATGCTTTATGCCTCCCGTGTCTCCTCTGTCACTACTCTTGGTTTGGGGGATCATTGTGCTGGAAAATAAGGGTGCTGTATTAGATAGCTTGCCAGTAGATCTGACAACCAAGATGGCTTCTGAGTGACCAAAAAGCAAGAAGCATCTACAGCCTGGATTCTCTGGGCAGTGAAATGGCTCATATCCCAAGTGAGAAATAGCAGATTGATATAACATTTCATCATGCTGCTCAGAATAACGCCCAAAATAAAGCTTACAAGCTCTCTTATTATTTCTGCATTTTCTACTTAATAATGTTCTCAGATTGCAGCTGATCACAGCTTGATGGCACCTGGCTGGGCATTCGGGAAGGTTTTGATATTCAACACGCTGAGGCTCGGAAACACTCATTATGAAATGGCTTCTTGCAGGCTTGGGAACAGAGCTGTATACCCAATAGGAAAGCATGGCAGGTCTGGCTTTAGTGTCCCTCTTAGGAGCTGGACAACAAGTTCTGCTGGACTGATGACTTGAAAGACACAGTGTGTAATGTGTGTGACTCTTAGTGATTGTCACCACAGGTCAGCTATTGTCATTGTTTAATAAAATCATATATGCAGATACCATGGTACCAGGTGCCCAATGAATGAAAGACCTTCCCCTTCTTCTTATTCTCATTGTACATTATTGCCCACACTTATTTACCAATATACCTAATCATAGAAGAACCTATCAATGAATGCCAAGGTCACAGGAAATTTAACCATGAAATCATCAAGGTATGGGGAAGACACTCTGAACACGCTGGACCATGATGTGTGCAATAAACTTCCCATTTCATCATCCAGTGAGCCAGGAAGCTGAGTTAAACCCCAGTTCTATGACATCTTACTTCCACAATGTTTATCCTCCCTTCTTGAGTTTTGCCCATCTGAGCTTCCGATTTATCTGTTAAAAGGGGAAACTAATTCTCATTTCATAAGCCAGCCGTGAAGGTTCTGAACTAACAGGGTGAAACAGACCAAGTTCTCCAGAAGGAGAGTGAGGCAGAGTCTTGGAGTGGATTAGCTCTGGGGTCAGCTTAACTTCACAGAGAGGTGTCTGAAGGATCAGAGGCATTGTGGCTATACCTCTGAGGTGCTTCCATGGAGAACTGCACGCTGTAGATGGTGTGGGGAAGGTTTGTTATTTTGTAGGTAAGCCTGGATGACAAATGAAAGACAGAAGGATATGTTCTGTCTCCCTCTTCCTCCTGCCCTTGGACATCATAACTCTGGACTTGAACCAGTAGCTCCAGCTTCCTTACAGACTTCCCTTGCTCTGAGGGTTCTGGACTTGCATGTGAGCCAATTCCCCTTAGGACCCTCCTCTCACAGACCATCATGACTCCATCAGTGTGGTGAGCCCTGGCTAATATATAATGTAAGGTGCTTGTTGGGGATCAACACCTGGGAAAGGAAGGAAGGGGCAGCAGACTAGGCAGGGGGAGGAGAGACACCGTGTTCTGCATCTGACAAAGACTTGGTCATCAGAGCAGAGGCTTTGGGGTGTGGCTTGCCCATTACCATGTCCAGTAACTAGTTATACCTCTGTCTTGCTCAGTCACCATATATAAACATGGGCTGCTCTTGGAAGGGTGTGACCTCCAAAGATGAGGTTCTCTGCAGGTGAGACAGGTCCCAATGAAGCTGACCACAGTCCCACATGGAGGCATCATGCTTGGCAGAGGATGAGGGTCTGGGAGTACTGATCCTATCTTCCACATGAAGAGAGGTCCTTCAGAACAGGATGGCAGTTAGTTAAGGTTAGTGAATCTTATCTGGTTGTGTTAATTCAGTATTAACCACTGTTATTGTCTGATCACTCCCTTGGTGACATTTTAGAGCCCATAGACCTATGCAAATGATTGATTCCTATGCTACTGAATTACAGCAGGATATCAATGAGCAGCTCCAACACCCACAGCCAAGCCTTCTGTATAGTTGCTGCCCTTTGAAGCGTTGCTTCACAACCTGCCTCATACAGCATAAAAGCTATGACCCACCTTCTCCCAGTGCCTGTTGATCTCTGGTTGCAGTGGTCAAACTCTGACAACGTGGGATAAACTGTGAAAGAGAGAGGTATAGAATATTCTTTCATGACCCCAAGGCTGTTCTATACAACCATGCAGCAAATCCAACAACATACATCCAGTATCCAGTGCCCCCAAGCCATACACATGCCATACTGACCTCTTACCAAAACCAAGCCCACACAACCTATAATCCCTCAAAAAGACCCTCTTTGGAACTCATCAAGAATACCAGCATTCTCTATTTGTTGTTTTTTTTAAAGATCTGGGTTTTAGAAAACCCCAAGTAAATGTTACCATTTGTTCATATTACTTGGTTTATGCCTAATTTAAGGGAAATTCAATCCATGTGTTTCTGCTTTGTTTACCATTCAATCGTCAAGTATTGTTGCTCTAGAGGCCGGCCCTGTGTCCAAGACATTGACTAAAACATGTGCTTTTCAATACACCTCGGAAGAGCAGCTCTGAAATCTTGGAGGCAGTGGTAGAAATGGGCCATCAGACATCTTAGAAAAACATGGCAAACTCTAGACCCCCAAACCATGAGTCACCCAGACCTGTCCTAAAACCAGGGGATGAATACATAGCAGAGAAGCAAAGTTTGGAGAACACCTCAGAAAATCGTAAGGAAAATAACAGGCAGGAAGGCCCAGGTTTGCACATCTCACCACTGTGTGGGTGAGGGTCCCCAAGTCAGGAAATATGTGTCCATCCTATGTTCCTCTGGAGTTTCTGATCTAAAGGACAGCTAGTGATCACCCACATAGCTAGAGCAAGGACGAAAGCCATGGGAACACGGGAGGTCTGTGATCCCTTCCTCGTAAGTCAGCATAGCATTGTGGGCACAGAATGGGAGAACACAAGGGCCCCACTGTGAGCTTGAAGCCCTGGGCAGAAGATGCTGCTCAATCTTGGTCTTCAGCCACAAGAACTAGGCGCTAACTAAATTCCTTTACTTGATAAATTATCCAATCTCAGGTAAGATGTTACAGTAACAGAAGACGGGCTAAGCTATAGACCTAGGAGTAAAATGCATAGGTCCTATGGTTACTTTATGTTTACCTTTTCTGAAAAGAAAAAAAAAAGATTTTCCAAAGTGGCTGTGACATTTTACATTGCTACCAACAGTGTGTGAGAATTCCAGTTCTCCCACAATTCACTCACACATCTTTCTTTTTAAGACTGTAAACCTGTTACTTGTCATAATTTTTAAACTTAATAAAGAAATGGCAATAACATACATATATATGTATACTAACTTAAAATACTTTCATTAAGCATTGAGTAAAAAAGTTTCTGATCTTTTCTCTAAGAGCACATTTATTTTTTTAAAGCCTGACCAAAATCTAATCAATTTATTTAGGTTTTTAGCCAAGAAATCTAAACCTGCCAATCAGAGCTTCTAATTAGCATAATTAGCATGAGACAACCAAGTTAAAACCTTAAAATGTTAGTAAAAACAACCCTTAAAAGCTTTGTTCAATCTTTACATTCTAATTTAGGGGGTTTGTTGGCCTCAGGCTAGTAATCATGGGTCCTTAGCCAAACATCATACATATGCTCACAAAAGACTAAGAAGTGTCATATCCAAGAGACAAATATTGTCTTGAATATTCAGGAGGAACAGTGCCCAGTTCTCATGGGCATACAATTCAGTGAGCAGCCCAGAGACAGGCCAATCAGCAACCCTTAAGGGAGAACTGTAAACGGGTGGTAGAAGAGAGAGAGGGAAAAAAACAGCCCTGTGTCCTGGGGCTGCGCTGGTAGAGGCATCCAGGGGCTCTAGGGGTGGCATCCAGGGGCTTTAGGGGTAGCATCCAGGAGCTCTAGGGGTGGCATCCAGGGGCTTTAGGAGTGGCATCCAGGGCCAATGAGAATGTGATGCAGGTGAGCGTGAGGCTGCAGGTCTGGAGAGACAAAGGCAGGCCACAATGCCAAATCACGGGCACACTAACTGTTCCGGACACAAGAGTGTTTGTTTCAGGTAAAGAGGTGTAACCTAGTCTGAGACTACATTAAGTAAACAAAAAGAAAAGCCTTGCCCCACACAGGACAAAATATCTCCTCCATGCAGAGGCCCTACATGTCTGTGGACAGGAAGTAGATGACGTCCACTCTGCAGGTTACCCTGACCCCAAGGTCCTTGGGATCAAATCCATGAGCCATAACCTTTCTTAATAAAAACCACTTTTACTCCCATAAAGTAAAACAAAACACAAATAAATAGAATGCAAAACTAAAAGAGAATCCAGGTAAACTTTAACCCTTCACACTTCACCTGTGCCCCAGCCGTCAGGCTGCTGAGGCAGGGTCCCCATGCTGACTCACCACTCCTCAGTAGAGCCATTCAGCACAGCCTGCTGCTAACCCCTCCCTCAAGAAAGAGCAAACGGCCATGACACAAAACATGAACTTACTACACATAGAAGGAAGCATCGATGTAACGATCCTCTTGCAAGACTGTTCAACATATCCACCATGTAGGCTGGGGAGATGGCTCAGTGGTCAGAGGTGCTTTTGCCTGCAAAGCCTGATGGCCCAGGTTTGATTCCCAGGTGCCCACATAAAGCCAGATGCACAAAGTTGTGCATGTACTTGGAGTTTGTTTGTAGCGTTGATCTCTCTCTCTCTCTTTTGCTCCCTCTCTCTCTATGCAAAACCCTCAAAAATCCAATATTTTTTGAGTGCCAGCATGTTATCATGAGTGGAAAATCTCACTTGTGACCTTACATGAAGTCACAGTCAAAACATTGGCCATCAAACATTTTATATATATATATATGGGAGAGAGAATAAAATTACTATATATACATATATATATATATATATATATATATATATATATATATATATATAGAGAGAGAGAGAGAGAGAGAGAGAGAGAGAGAATAAAGTGACTGTCAGGCCATGCATGCAAAGCATACATTAAACATAAATGAATTTCCTACCTGTACCTAGGTTCTATTCCCCAGATATCTGCAGTCATTTGAATATAAAGTGTCCCCCATAGCCTCATGCATTTGTGATAAAGCCTCACACTTCATCCCCAGCTGGTGAAGCCTTACTGGAGGTTTGTTACTAAAGGCAGGCCCTGGGATTTTATAGCCAGTACTGACCAGCTCACTCTTGCTACTTACTCCCTCCCAGCTGATGTGACAAGACATGACACCCTACAGTCTTCTCTGCTGTGCTTTCCCTGCCATGATGAATTTCACCTCAAAACTCTAAGCAGAAATAAACCTTTTCCTTCCCTAAGCTGCTTCTGGTGTTTTGTCCCAGCCACAAGAAGTTAACTGCTGCACTGCATATATTTCCCCATAAAAATCTCCCTAGTTCATCTGCCTATGGTAGCAGTCACACTATTCTTCAGAGAGGAACTGGAGCCTCCAACTGTCAAGAAACCCGTTCAGGGCCACTCAATGAGTACTTGGTGAAGCCATATTTTCACCTGAGGTCTGTCTGTCTGTGGCTGTTGCTTTGTGTTGAAGACATGAGCTTTCGATGGCTCCCTGTGGTAGAGAAAACCTTAATGATCTGTATGGTCCCATGTGATCTGATCACAATTTCACTTGGGATTATAGAGCCTCTCCTCTATGTCCTCCAACCACATGAGCCTTTAGGTTTATCGGACATGGCCTCGTGCCTCCTCCTGCTACTAAGCCTTCACCTAGCCAGGTGTCCTTTCTGCTGGGATTGTGGTTCCCAAGTTCTTTACCTGGTCTACTTCCAGCCTTATCCATGTTACCTTCTTCTTTGATTTCTCAGCTAAAGCAGCCCGACAATCCAAGTTTTTATTGCTTTCACCAACAGGTACACGTGGTCAGATCATGAATGGATCTCCCCACAATCTATAAGCTATAGATGGCAGGTGTCATGTGACATGTGCTCTAATGCCCACCAAGTGCCCAGCACAGAGCTGGCGTTCAAGAAACCTAAACCAACCTTATGACTATGTTGATAGACTGAGCAAAGGTGGCTGAGACTACAGCCACGGGAAGGAGAACCAGCATGTGCTCAGAATGTATCTGGAGATGATGTCCATCCGTATTTTTCCTTGAAATTTGGCTTACCCCTCCCCACCTTTTCCCCAGGAGAAACCAAAGGGGTCACCACATTTTGTGACACCTTTAATCATTTCTCTGGT
>PVHP010030278.1:0-21810 GCA_004024765.1 Zapus hudsonius
CTCCCAAGCCACAGAGTCTTTTGGATGTATGTCCAGAGGTAATATTGCCAGTTTAATATGGTAGTTAAATTTTTAGGTTTATGAGAAACTTCCATACTAATTTCTATAGTGGTTGAATCACTCTGAGAACTCTGTTCATTTATTAGCTCATTTATTGATCTGCAGGCCTTTTTATTTATAGTGTGTGTTCATTTGCGCAGTGCATGACGTGTGCTATGTGTGTGGTATATGTGTATCAGATGCATGTGCTCCATACACATGCCTAGTGAAGCCAGAGTAGAACGATAGGTGGCTCCCCTCCAAAATGCTCATCAGTGTGTTTCTATAAGGCAAAGTTTCTCACAGATGCTGGAGCTTCAGCAACTCTCCAGTCTTTGCTTACCAAGAGGGTTACAAATGTGTATGGCCAAACCCAACTATTACATAATTGCTAAGAAATCAAATCAAGGTTGTCTAGGCCCCCTCAGACCCTCATGCTTGTGTGGGAAGTGCTCATACCCACTGAACCATCTGTCCAGCCCACTGTTCTTTATGTATTCTTGAGATATACTATATAAGGTATAGCTGGAAAATATTTTCTCCCATTCTGTAGGCTTTCTGTTCACTTTACTGATGGTTTTCTTATCTGTACAGAACCATTTTAATCTCATGTAGTCCTGTTTGTTGAATTTTGGGACTATTTCCTGTGCTACTAGAGTCTATTTCAGAAAGTTCTTCCCTATACCTATCATTTTCCATGAATTCCCTGTATCTTCTTCAAGCATTTTTATTATTTTTGGCTTTAAATTAATGTTTAAATAATTTTAAATCGGTTTTGGTTCAGGTTGAAAGATATGGATCTAAATTCATTCTGTCACAGGTGAATATCCAGCTTATATCTTTTGTAACATTTTTAACTCAAGCCATGTGAGTTTACTTTTCTGACCTCTATTCTATTCCAATGATCCATTTGTCTGTTTTCAAGCCATTTCCAGGCTGTTTTAGTCATCTGTCTTCATGGTATAATTTTATGTCTGGGATTGTGCTACTGCTGTGTTCTTTCTGCTTAGGATTGTCTTGGTTATGGATGGTCTTTTTTGTTTTCATATGAATTATTGGCTTGTTTTTACTAGTTATGAGAAGAATGCCATAGGACCTTAATTTGAGCAGGGAGGGAGGGAGGAAGGGAGGGAGGGAGGGAGGGAGGAAGAGAGAGACTGTCTTTTCAGTCAAAGGGTTAAAAAGATAGAGAAACTAAATTCTAGGACACCATTCTGTGAGAAAACCCACTTCCTGAGTTATCCATTCTTGAGAACAAAAGAAACAGTTGTCCTTGAGACCAGAAGAGTTAACAATCCTTGAGACCAAAGAGTCAATAATACTTGAAACCTAAGCTTATAGTTCCAAATTTGGTAAACAGTCCTTAAATCTTCCTTTAGGTTTCCTCTAGAAATCGGGCCACTTTGTTTATACATTTTAGCCATTCACATAATATTGTGAGGCCAATCTCTGACTCAGAGTAACTCCCAGGACCCTGCCCAAGTTTAGGAGTATACAAACCCCAGCAGACTTCCTACTGGTTCGCTTTGCTTGCCTGAATTCTTGAAAGCTGTGTATGCTCCTGCAGAAGTGAACATTGCCTTGCCAATAGACTTTGGCTTGTGTGGTTCATTCATTCTTGGACCCTAGATTCATCTCTCACAATGGGGATTGCATTGAATCTGTAGATTGCTTTTGATAATATATCCAGGAGCATGGAAGTTTTCTCCAGCATCTGGCGTCTTCTTTCATTTCACTTTTTTTTCAGTGTCTTAAAGCTTTCTTTGTAGCTTTTACATTCTTGGTGAGGTTTAATCTCACATACTTTATTTTTTCCAAACTATTGTGAATGGGTTGTTTACTCTTTTTTACCTCGGTAAGTTAATTGTTGGAATGTATAAATGCTACTGATTTTTGTGTGTTGATTTTATATGTACAACTTTGCTGAAAGTTCTTATTTACTTTAAGGATTTTTGGGTACAGTCTGTAGGATCTCAAGTATAGAATCATTTCATCTCAAATAGTTAAGACTTTGAGTACTCTACTGAATAAGAGTGGAGATTTTGGTCACCACTGTCTCACTCCAGATTTTAGAGGAAGGGGTTTCAATTTTCACCATTTAGCATAATGTTGACTATTGGTTTGCCATATGTAGTTTATTTTTCTGATATATGTTCCAGTGATTCCTATTTAGTACAGTAGTTTCATCATGAACTTTGTCAAATACTTTTCTACAACTCTTGAGATGTGATTTCTGCACTTATGTTTATATATGTGGTGAATTACATCTATTAATTTGCATACACTAAACCAACCTTGCATCTTGGGTGAAAACAACTTGGTCATGATGTATGATCTTCTTCATGTGTTCTGCTATTTGTTTTGCAAGGATTTTGTTGGGAATTTTTATGTCTATTTTTTTTTTTAGAGAAATTAGTCTGTAGTTTTCTTTTTTTGTTGCATGTTTACCTGGTTTTGGCACTAGGATAATGCTGACTTCATAGAATGAGATAGTTCCCATTCCCTTTCCATTTTGTAGACCAGTTTGAGAAATGTTCATATTAGAGGTTCCTTAAAAGTTTGATAGACTTTCGAAGACAATCTATTTGGTCCTGAGCTTTTCTTTGTGAGGAGACTTTTAATTACTGTCCCAATTTATTTTGCTTATTATGGTTCTGTTTAAGTGGATTATAACTTCTGGTTTCAATTTTGGTAGGTGATGCACTTTTAGAAATTGATTCATTTTATCTAGGGTTTCCAGCTTTTTGGAATATAAGTTTTCATTGTATTCCTGAACTCCCTTTTCATCTGTAATTTGATTTACTTGGGCTTTCTCTCTCTCTCTCTCTCTCTCTCTCTCTCTCTCTCTCTCTCTCTCTCTCTCTGGTTAGTTTGACTATGGGTTTGTCAATCTTGGTAACTTTTTCAAAGAATTAATGCTGATTTAATTTGTGTATTATTCTTTTAGCCTCTATTTCATGAATTTATTTCCCAAAGTTTATTGCTTCCAACCATCTGCTAACTTTGTGGTTGGTTTCTTGTTGTTTGTCTAGCCATTTAAGTTGTATCATTAGGTATGTATATGAGAGTTCTTTTGATTTTTAATGTGCACATGTAAAGTTGTGAACTTTCTTCTTAGGGCTGTCTTGACTGTATCCTAGGGGATGATCTGGTAGCTGTGTTTTCAAATTAGTTTGTTTCTAGACATTTTTAAATTTCTTCCCTGATTTCTTCAATGACCTAATATTCATTGAAAACTGTACTGCCCAGTCTCCACTGGACAAATTTTTGTATTTTCTGATTGTTTATTTATATTTTTTATTCTACTGAGGTCTTATAATACACAATATTATCTCAATTGTCTTTGTTGAAATTTTCTATGTGAGGTATTTGGTGATGCTTCTGTATACTACTAAGCAATAAATTTTATTCCCTATCTCTTGGATGGAATGTTCTGTAGATATCTATTAAATCCAGTAGGTTAATGTACAATTTAGCTTATAATGATATTTGGATATTTTTTGTCTAGAGGACTTGCCTAAATGTGTGAGTGGAGTATTAAAGTATTCCATCATTATTGTGTCAAGACCTGCATCATGATCATTTATGATATTTAGAGTTTGTTTTGTGAAACTAGAGCCCTGATATTGGGTGTATTAATATTTTCAATCATTTTTTCTTCTTGGTAAATCTATCTTCTAAAAAGTAGCAGCCCTTTTTGTCTCTTTTGATTATTTCTGGTTTCAGTTCTTCTTTATCAGATATAAGAATAACTGCACCCACTTATTGAGATTCTGTTTTGCTTCAATGTTATGGTCCATCCTTTGACCCTTATGTTTTTGTTATCTTGGCTAGCTAAAAGCATTTCTTCCAAACAACAGATAGTTGGATCCAGATTTTTAATCTAGTGAGTTATTATGTGTGTTTTTATTGGCGAGTTATTAATGAAAGACTCTTTCCAATGACTCTATCAGGTGATTATCTGCCTGGCTGAGCTACCAGTATTTCTTTAACTTCTCCTCTGTTTGCTTTGGAGTTTGCTGGCTCAGGGTGTCAGACACAATTAATTTTTCTCTCCTGTTGATCAATCTGCTCCTTATTTGGTGGAAATTCTCAAATGCATCCTCAGGATTATAGCTACTTCTCTTCTTCCTCACAGTATGATATTCTTTAAGAATATTCTCTAAAGCTGATTTTAGTTGCAATGAATTTCCTTAATTTGTGTTTGTCCTGAAATATTTTCACTTTTCTATCTGTTTTGAAAGAAAACTGTGATTGGTATGGTACTCTTGAATGGCAGTTTTTTAATTTTCAGGACTTGAACTATATCATTCTAGTATTTTTTAGCTTTTAGAATAATTGAAAAAGTATCTGAGGTTATACTGACATTCTTGCCATTGTATACAAGCTGGCATTTTTCCTTCATAACTTTTTAGAATAGTTTCTTTACTCTGAATTTTTGACAGACATGTCATAAGAGGTTTTTTTTTCTCTAGTCACATGTATTTGGAGTGTAGAATTTCTCTTGTGTTTGGATGTCAACTTTTGATTGTTTTGGGAATATTATTTTTCTCAGAAGGATGTGTATATCATAGTATTTGGTTGGAATGCTCTCTCTCTCTCTATATATATACACACATATATGTATATTATATGTAATACATATGTATTATGACACATTACAATATAATATATTACAATATTATAATGTACATATATAATTACATATAATTATATATACATGTAATTATATAAATGTAATTACATATATATAAAATTTGATCTGTGATGTCATGTAACTCATGTTTCTGTGCTTATATATTTTAATATTTTTATTAACAATAATTAGATACATTGTATGAGCAAATCTTGAGAAAGTATCCCCATTTCCCTCTGGGCCTTCCTCACTGGGCTTGCAGGACTAGACCATGGGATAGAAGATTATGGATTGTACAAGAGGTAGCCAGATTTTTTTCTTTGTGTTTTATTGCTGAGGAGGGCAATGTCTCTGGATATTCTCTCTCATCATGGCTCTTATAATCTTTCCGCCCTCTCTTTGGATCAGATCCTTGAGTCATGGTGGGTGAATTTAGATCTGCTTTAATGTTGAGGTCAAAAGATTCTCTGGATTTCTGCTTTGGATTGTGTTGTGTATCCTCAGTGTATGTTTCCATTAACCTTTCATGGTTTCTCTGACTTGCTGTGAAGGTAGCTCTCTTGTCCATTGCGCTACTCCCTCAAAGGTTTCATCTGGACCCTATATCATAATTTAGGGGTGATTCATCTCCTGCCTGGGTGACAGGCATCATCTCATGTCCTGTTGTTGGGATTGGGTTGTCCATGGTTCTCACTGCTTTCTGAAACAGAGTCTGCCACAGAGAGTGAAATCAGTATAGGTTAAGTGAGAAAAACATTGTTAACTTGGCAAGATTGTAATGGGTGTAGCCTCTCTGTAGATCTCTGCTTAGTGAGGGTTGGAGCCCAGATTCTTGGTCCCCATAAGAGTTTGCCATAGATCCCAGTTAAGGATTCCTTGCCTCTGAAGAGATCTCTTAGCCAATTAGCAAGCCATTGATTACCCAATTTTATTTTGCTGTGGTAAATCTGTGAATCTACCTCTGAGGTATTTTTTTAAATATAAATTTATTGTCCATAATGAGTTACATTATTTAGTGGGCAAACCATGAGTTGTTATCCCGAATTCCCCAATTCCCCCCTTCCCCATCCCTGATCAGTTGGATATCCTCCTCCGTGGGCTGTCTGTATTAATTAGTCCTTGTGGCAAGGGATCCTGGATATCCTAGTACTCAGCCTGGTCTTCCTGGCCCAAGTGTGTTTGGTATTTTTTTTATGAATGTGTGTGACCATGTGATGTTTGGGTGCATAGATGTTTAGTATTGTAATGCCCTCTTGCTGTATTTCCCTTGTAGAAATGACTGTATTTAACTTTTTTCAACAGTTTTGGCTTGAAGTCTAATTTGTCAGATATTAAAACAATAAAAGTTGCTTGTTCTCTAATTGTTTGCTTGGAATACCCATTTTTCTTCCTTTTACCATAAGGTGACATCCACCTATGATGGCGAAGTGTCTTCTTGAAGGCAGCAAATGGATGTATTTTGGTTTTATTTATTTACTTTTTAAATCCAGTGTGTTTTTCTGTGTCTTTTGACTGGGAGATTGACTGTCAGTTTATATATAGTTATTATTGGAAAATGTGTATTAATTGTTGTCATTTTGTTGATTTTTTTAGTGTTTGATATTTTCCTGTTCCTTATTTGCTTAACTGTGGAGAATATATATATATATATATATATATATATATATATATATATATATATATATATACCTCATCTTTATTTAGATTACTAAATGCCTCTTATATCTAGATGGACATCTCTTTCCCTAGATTTGAGGTAATTTCTGGTATGATTTTATTGAAAATGTTTTCTATGTCTTTTCTCTTTTTAAAAACTTCTCAATATGTTCATTAATGAATGGCAGATTTTTTTGAGCCTCTCTTGTTTTCACTCCACTTTTGTTGCTTCCTTTACATAGTAGTGGCTGATATTTTTGGGAGAGTTTCTTGATTTTTCTCTCCCACTTTGTACGGTTACCTGTTTTACATTGATGTTTAAGCTAGATTTTTTTTTTGAGCGTGGTTATTCCGCTTTACCCAGTTCATTCACTTGAGACTTTAGCAGATTATGTCTAGGTGACATCAGTCATCCTCCTTCTCTGATTGGTTTCTGCCTAGGGTAAGAGATTTGGATTGAGTGTTATTCTTAAAAAAGTGAATGTTTAGTTTTTCTAGTACAGTTTGTTGAAGAGGCTGTCTTTTCTGCAATGAATATTGCTGGAGCTGTATGAATTTATGTCTGGGTCCTATTTTCTAGTCCATTGAATTTTATGTTTTTATTTTTGTCAGTATCATATAGTTTTGTTACTATAGTATAATCTGAGGTCATGTTTTATTATACTTATAGCACCAATCTTTATGTTTAGGATTACTTTGATTATTTAGGGTCTTTTGAGCTCCCATAGAAATTTTAGGATTTTTTTTTTTTTTTTTTGCTTTTAGTTCTGTGAAGAATGTCATTGGAATTTTGTTAGGGATTACATTAATTATGAAGATTATTTTCAATAATATAGACATTTCCAGAATATTAATTCTGCCAATCTATGACCACAGAAGATCTTTCCATATTCTAGTGTTTTATGCATTTTTCTTCCATGTCTTAAAGTTATCATTATAGAGGATTTTCATTTCTTTGTTTAGGTTTTTTTCTCAAATAATTTATTGGATTTTTAAAAAGATGATATGAATTATATTCTTCCCATTTCTATTTCAGAACACTCATCTATCAGTATGTGTGTATATATGCTGATTTAATATCCTGATACTTTAATGAAAGAATTCACCAGATTTAATGGTTTATTTTGGTAGTGTTTAAAATATTTTAAGTATAGGATGATGCTACCTACAAAAAAATCATACTTTAATTTCTGCTTTTCCTATTTGTAGCCCATTTCTTTATTTCTTTTGTTTTACTACTCTAAGACTTCCAGCTCTATGTTGATAAATGCAGTGAGGTTTGCAACCTGGTCTGATTTTGGTTTTAGTTTACATGACCTTTGTAAAGACGAAAGTGCGGTATTGATATTAGGAGAAATGCTTTCAGTTTTTTCCCAATTTACTATAATGTTGACCATAAGTTTGTCATAAATAGTCTTAATTATGTTGACATATTATTCTTCTATTCCTAGTTACTTCATGGCTTTTTATCATGAGGAGACATTGAATTTTGGTTAAGGTCTTTCATTCATCTATTGAACTAATCATATGATTCTGCTTTAAATACATTTATGCGTTGTATTACATTATTGATTTGTGTATTTTGAAGCAATTTTGTATCCCTGAAATGAAATCAGATTAGTCATGGCATATGTGATGGTTAAGTTTTGTTGTCAACTTGATCTTTTAGTAATCTTGGGTGGGTCTCATTTTTTTACAGGAAGGTGGCTCTCTCAATAGGGGGAAGGATGATGTAAGGATGCTCAAGGGAGGTAGCAATAGACATCCCTTCCTGGGAGGGCAGTGCAGGAAGGAAATTCAAGATACTCAGGGAGTCAACAAGGCTGGAAAAGGGTTGCAAGACCATGCACTAAGGCTATAGAAAGGGGAAGGAAATTTCTGTCTCCCTCTGCCTGCCTGGCTGCTGGTGCTTGTGGTGCATTGGAATGAAGCTTCCTCAGCCTTCCAGCCTGGACTGAAGACCAGTGGCTCCCCAGGAAGCCTTTATGCCTTCAGTGCTGGATTGGGACTGTGAGGTATCCAGCCATGTGGTCTGAGTGGCTACCGGTTCTCTGACTTTTGGGTTTGCAGACTGCTGTTGTGAGACTGCCATGAGCTAATCCAACAAATCCTTCTTTTACTATAATTCTTTCTCTTGGTTCTGTTTCTCTAGCAAACTCTGACTAATGCAACATACAATATGTTCTTTTTAAAAAATATTTTATTTATTCATTTTCAAGGAGAGAGAGAGAGAGAGAGAGAGAGAGAGAGAGAGAGAGAGAGAGAGAGAGAACCAGGGCTGCCACCTTGTGGTTCTGGCTTATTTGGCTTTATGGCCCCTGGAAAATTAAACCTCAGCTGTCAGGCTTTGTAAGCAAGCACCTTTAACCACCGAGCATTCTCTCTAGCCTTCAAAAACCAACTTTGAAAGACAGTATCTTCAACAAATGGTACTAGACAAATTGGATAAATACATGTCAAAAAATGAAACTAGACACACTCTGCTCACCATGCACAAAAATCAACTCCAAATGGATTAAAAACCTCAACATAAGATCTGAAACCCTTAAACAACTGGAAGAAACAATAGGGGAAACTCTCTATGATGAAGGAGTGGGAAAAGACTTCCTGAACTTTAGCCCAGTAGCTCAGGAAATTCAACAGTCACTCAACCAGTAGGATCTCATGAGGCTAAAAGGCTTTTTTTACAGACAAATATACTATAAACATACCTAACAGACTCCCCACAGAACAGGAGAAATCTTCTGCTATACCACATACAAAGGCCTAATATCTAGAATCTACAAAGAATTCAAACAACTATTAAAAAAACATCAAAGAATCCACTCCAAAAAAAATGGGGCAGAGACTGGAATAGGGAATTCACAAATAAAGAAATAAAAATGGCTTATAGTCACTTAATAAAATGCTCAACATTCTTAACTGTAAGGGGAAAGAGGAACCCTCATTCACTGCTGGTGGGAGTGAACACTTGCACAACCACTACGGAAATCAATATGGAGACTCCTGAAACATGAAAACAGAGCTATCATCTAACCAGCTATTCCTCTACTGGGCATCTACCCTAAAGCATTGACTCTTCAATACAGAGACATTTGCTCAACTCATTCTATAGCTGCTCAATTCACAATGGCCCCTCTTCAGGTTGGAGAGTCTGAGAACACAATGGCTACTTAGATTGCTAGGGGATCTACCTCAATAATTCCAATCTGGTTCTTAAGGATTGAAGGATTTCTGAAGAGCTTCTAGTCTTCAGTTCACATTGAGGGCTGAAGAAGATGGTTTCCAATATCTACAAAGTATGGCAGACTCCAGGTATATACACTCACCAGCAAGTAGCTAGGACAGACAGGCAAAAAGGCCCTGCTTTTTCTTGTATGCAGGCTGCCACTGGAAGGGCATCTTCCTCTCTCACTTAATTCTTCCTGAAAACACCCTCACAGACCTGCTCAAGAGGGGTTTCTCTTACTTGATTCCTGATCTAATCAAATTGACAAAAAATGAAATTAATTGCTCACATCCATTGGCACTCATTATTGTATGTCTTTTACCAGTGAGGTATATTTCTTGGAGATACAAGTTGGATTTTATTTTGTTCCAATATTTCAGTCAACTAGTCTGTGTCTCTTTTTAAATCAGTTCCAGGTTATCGTGTAAGGTTATTATTGAGATATATTAATTAATTCCTGGAGTTTTGCTGGTTGTTTTATTGGTTACTTGCATTTGTTCGTTTTCCTATCCTATTAGTATTAGAGGTTCGTTAGTTTACTGTTCTGCACATGATAGATTATTTACCGGCTCCTCTCCTTTTTAAAAACTATCTATTCTTCTCACGAAAATTTCCCTTTCCAATGCTCTCGTAATTGAGACTGTTTTTCTCAGATTATCTTCTGCAGTGTTGCCTTGGTGGTCATGAACTATCTTTGCTTCAAGTGTCTTTATTTCCTCGTCAATTTTAATAGATGGTTTTTAGTGTGTATTTTAATCTTGGATCACAGTTATTTACTTTCAGGGCTTGCAATATATTATCCAGGTTTCTTGGCTTTTAGGCTTGATGATGAGAGATTGGATATCATTCTTCTATGTTGACTTTGTGTAGGATTTGGCATTTTCACCTTACAGCTTTTAATTTTGTTTCTTTTTTTTGTATCTTTAACTGCTCAACTATAATATGTCAGGGAGTGATTCACATTTGGTCATATCAAGTTGAAGCTTTAAATGCCTCCTGCGTTAGGAAGTTCATTTTTCTACCTTTGGAAAATTTTCTTCTATATCCTTGAATGTGTTATCTAGACCTTCATTTTTTATCTCAACCCTTGCTTCTTCTGTCTTGTGTTCTTAAATTTGATCTGTTGATTGTATCCTAGAGTAATTAGATACAGTGGTCATGCTCACTAATTTATTTATTTTTGTTAATGTTTATTAAGTATCTTCTTAATGTTGTCCTCTCTGCCTGAAATTCTTTCTTCTGCTTGGTTGAATCAGGTAGTGATGCTTCCCACTGTGGATTTTCATATGACCATTCATTGACTTTTTTCACTTTTAATATTTCTGTGGTTTTAAAAATGTCAATTTTCTTGCTGAAGATTTCTTTCATGTTTCTGACTTTCCTTTCCAGATTGTGAGCTCAATTAAACTATTTATTTGAATTCTCTCTGAGGCCAGTGATCAATTTTATTAATAAATATTTTTTAAGTCATGGACTTACTTTAGTTTAGGCTGACCTAAAATTCACTCTGTAGACCCAGGGCTGGCTGTGAATAGACCTCAGCCCCCTGAATGCTGGGATTTTAGGGATATTGCTCAGTGGTAAAGCATTTGACTGAGTACTGGGGTTTTACGTATAAGCCACCACGGTTGTAACGAATAAACTTATGAAATCTTCAACTGGTATTTAACTCATAGTTGAGGAGTCATGAACTTTTTGAAGGAGTCATGTTGCCTATTTTTCTATTAATCAGATCATGTGTTGGTCCCAGTACCCATGTGTGAAACTATCATATCCCCTCTTCCTCACTGACATTCCATTGAAGGCCCTCCTCAGGGGGGTTACTGGAATTCACCATGAGGTTATGGGTTATGGATGTGGCAATCAGTCACTGTGGTGGTAGTGGTGATTGTTGTTGGGGGCGGGCAATGCCTCTGGACCCTCCTTCCCACCCTGTGTCTCTTGTGATCTTTTTCTGCAATGTTCCCTTAGTCTTGGTGGGTGTGTTATATAAGTCTATTTTAGTATTGAGGTCTCAGAAAATTCTGGATTTCTGTTTTGATATGTTTTGAGTGTCTTCAGTGCCTATCACCACCTCCCTGGTGCAAGTTATCAGGCATCCTGTGAGAGCAGCACTCGTGTTTGACTCACCATTTCCTCTCTGGTATCACCTGGACCCTTGCTTTTTCATGTTTCTTGCATTTTCATGCTGTGACCTGCATATCTCTTCTGTTTATTTTCTTATGAACAACCTACTCTTGAGGACTCAATCCCCAGCACCACTCAGAGAGGAGGAAAATTGGTGTAAGACCAGTGATAGCAAATCACAGATATAGAAAGTCACTTCTTCACTAATAACTTCATCAATGGCAAAGTAAACATAGCCCAATAATATCAATGGCTCTATGAAGTGAAAACTCATTCAAGGAAATAGGGAAATAGTAAATTAATAATATAAATAAATAAACAAGATAGGGAAAAGATAAACACAGAGGAGAAATGGGGATAGGGAGATAGCCCGGTTCATAAAGAGCTTGCCTTGCAAGCCTGCAGCCTGAATTCCATCCACAGAAAACAAGTGAAAATGCCAGGTTTGTTGAGCATAGTTGTAATCACAGTATTGGGGTGGTGGAGGCATTTGCTGGCCAGCCAGTCTAAACAAATTGATGAACTCCAGGCCTCTGAGTAAGATCTGGCCTCCAAAAAGGTATATAGTGTTTTCACAGAACAATACTCAAGATTATACTGTGGCCTCATATGTATGTGCACACACATGAAAACACACTTACACATACAAACAAATGCACCCCCCACATGAACACAAGCACACATGCAAAAAAAAAAAAAGAAAAAGTAAGGTTAAATAAATAAATAGAAAAATATAGAGAATTGAAGAAGATTGTTATTGATTGGAAAAGAACAAGTTAATTGAAATTATGATAAAATAAAAATAAAAATAAAGACGAAGGAAATAAAAATAAAACTATATGAGGTTTTTGAAAGAAAAGATAAAATCAAAATAGTATTAAACATATAGTACAAAGATAAAAGGCCAAACAGAGGGGTTACTAAAAGATGAATGGGAAAGAAATAAGATGTTTAGTAATATAAAATATGTGCAAACAAAATTATATGAGTGAACAAAGGGAAGTATAAAATAAAATTATAGCAGTTATTTTAGTACCATAATATGAAAATACTAGTAAAAGCGTGGGATAAAGAAGAGACAGGGAGGGAGAGAGAGGCTGCCAATTATATGCATGAAGTGAGGTGGTAATAGTTTGAACTTGTGAACTCTTGTCTTGCCTGTGGCTCATTGGCTCATGCTGGTGCTGAGCCTGTATTGGCAAACATATCCCATTTCTCCCAGAGCTCTCTGAACCTCCTTTCGTTGCCTACAAGAGATTTTATTCAACACATTTAGCTTTTCAGTCTGTGAGCTGGGAAGGTTGTCCACCCTACTTTTCTCCCTCTGCCCAACTTCCTATATTGTAACCCTGGGATGGATGTTTGGTTTCTCTCAAGTGTGTTGGGAGTGTGTGAGGGAAGAAATTATGGCACCGTGTGTGTCCAGGTGAAGTACCCTTCATACTTTTCAAATCCACTAAGAATTGATGGCTCTGTAGGAAGGATGTACTTGTAGATCTATAGCAGACTTCTGGACTTGCAGAAAGTTTTTCACATCTACCGTAGTGAGGCATGCAGGTGGCTGCAGAGGTTGACCCACCTTCTGACCTTGGACTTGGGCTCTTGAACTCAAACTCCAGGTTAATTCTCAGTTGGAAAGTTTTGCTCCTAAACACTGAAGTTGGAGATACCTTTATTATGCATTTCACTGCCTGATTAGAGAATGCTGTCACAATTTTCTGGCCTTTCTCCACAACTGCCTCCTAGGGTTCTCTCACACTCTGGGACTGTAGCAGGTTACATTCACACTCATATTTTTTTTTGTGGTTGATCCCTGTTACCAGGACCCCAGACAAGCTCAATTTAATTACTAGGATCTTTCTGAAGATCCAGTGCCCAGCCAATGACTTCTGAGTTCTGTAAATTGACAAAATGATATCCTCTCCACTCTCACCAAAATTTAGAACTCGGTTTGTAGCTCTTTAGGGTTGTACACTTGTACTGAGGGTAAGAAGGCTTGGTCTCTTCACCAAGGCCACCTGTTTCATCTTTTTGATGAGGCTTCTGCTACTTGTCCCACCAGGGAGCCATCTTGCCTGGGCAGTGCTCAGTGTGGCTCACTTCGTTCCAGTGTGTGACTTTGCAGCGATGCTACCTTTATCCTGAGTAAATTTCCAAAGATCTTCCTCTTTCCCTCTTTGGAATAGGTCTACTCCTTCTTACACTGACTGACTCACCTATTTAACTGCATCTTACAGAGGCTGTTTCTACCCAGAAATCTGATCTATTTAAATTTTCATGAGCACTTTTAAAAAGTAAATTGCCCCAAATAGTATTAGTACAGAGCTGGAAGGCACTGCATAAGCTGCCAAGGGAAGATGGTCAATGAGAGCAAGAGTAAACAGAGACCACTGACATGAAACGCAGTCGGCCACTATGAGTAGGATGAACACACTTAATACTGGGAGAGATCAGCGAACCAAGAAATGAGCACTAGTGCAATGGAGGAGCCAAAGCCTGCGGGAGGCAATCAACAGCTTTTAATTCAGCCAAGAAATCCACTCAGTGACAGGAGCCCTTAACTGGAACTGGGAACCCAGGGCGAAATGCACCGGGAACCAGAATCTTGGGCCCCCAAAAAGAAATGCACTATACCAGTGATTTACAAAGAGGCTACTAACAACAGAATCTAGCCAATTCAGAAATAAGTATCTCAGTTAACCTATACTGATCTCACTCTCCGATGGAGATTCTTTTTGTATCTTTCAGAATGCAGCGAGAGAGCTATGGATCCTCCAACCCTACCAACAAACTGCAGGCCGATAAGCTGACATCCGGGCAAGAGATGAGCCATACCAGATCTTCCATGAAGGATCCATATAGAACCCTGTAGGTAGTGGTGGGATAAGCAAGACACCCATAACCACAGCTAATCAGTCAATACAGGATAAGCCAGACAGACAGACACCAATGATTTCAATACAACCTAAAGCAGAAGTACAGAGACCCCCTATGACTTCAACAATAAAGCAGCCTTAATACTCACCCACCATGACTCAAGGAACTGAGCAGAAGAGGGGGCAGAAAGACTGTAAAAGCAATTGTGGGGGAGAACTCCCAGAGAAATTGATCCCCTCAGTAACAACATACAAAGGGGGGTAGAACTGGGTTGACTCCAAGACTATCCATAACCCCTACTCCATGAACTGATCCAGACTGCCCATGGAGGAGGGTATCCAGCTGATTGGGGACAGGGAAGAGGGAAATTGGGGAAATGGGGATATCAACATATTGTTTGCTCATTCAATGTATCTAATTATGGATAATAAAGAAAAAGTAAACTGTATTTTGCCTAGAATAACATCTAAAGATTTTAATGGTTGGTTTGGTAAGTACAGACAGTCACAGTTACCTGTGTGATAATCTCATATAGCAATATATAGAACATTCCTATTACTCAGTTTAGTTACATTTTCTTCTAGCCATATCATTCACATAAAATAAATTTTTGGCTTTTACAACCAAAGACTAGTCTTGCCTATCTCTTCATACCCCTTAATTGGAACCACTATCTACTCTCTCTCTAATGTGAAGTGATCAAGACTATAGTGCTGGGTTGCCTATCATCTTTTTATTGCTTAAGGGAAACATCTTTTATTAGTGTCATTGGGTTTCTTTCTCTCTGAGAGTCAAGAGGAGGTCCTACCCCTGTCAGCATCCTGGACACCACCTTGCCCTGCAGAAACTGGGCTGTAAATCCCAGGCTCTCACACACAGCAGTTTTAGCACCATCAAGTCAGTTTTATAAATATCTCATCTGGCAGTATGATTTCTGTTCTAACTGCAAGGTGAAGCAGTGGTCTCTCATCCTCAGCTGCATGTGTGTGACACACTGGCATTCACTTTTATGCCTAATAAGCCAGCAGAGACTCCACTGGAGCCAGTGAGGGCTTGGTCTCCCTGTGACTTCATTAGTCTTGCCACATCCTTACCCTTTCTTGTTTGAGCAAATGTGAACAGCTGCACACATGTAAACCGCTCATTTTGGACATTGTCTTAGGAGGCAAATGATCTTCTTTTTGGTCAGTTTCTGAAGAGAACAAACCTGGCTTTTGCAGGGCAATGATTGTGACATGAACAGAGCACACCCAAGATGTATTTCTGGAATGCCCATCTCCAGGTGTCTGTACAGAATAAGTGAAATGAAAAAAGAATAGATTTTTCTAGAAAGACATAGAACTTGCCTCCTACAGGGAAACCAAGCACATTAGTCAGGATTCCCTAGTGAAACGGAACCAACAGAATGAATTGTAGTAAAAAGGGGGTTTATTGGGTTAGCTCATGGCAGTCCCACAATAGCAGTCTGCAAGCCTGAAAGTCAAGGAACAGGCTCAGTCCACGTGGCTGGATGCCTTAGCAGTTCCAATCCAGCACTGAAGGCCTAAAGGTTTCCTGGGGAGCCATTGGTCTTCAGTCCAGGCTGGAAGGCTGAGAAATCTTTGTTCCAATGCAAATGAAGAGATGCACGACAAGCACCAGCATCCAGACAGGAATGAAAGGATTTATTGAAGCTATTAATCCAGGGGAAATTCCATAATGGCAAAAGAGGCTGCACCCCTGTTGTAGTCAGTCACATGTTGCTGGGATGAATCTCCAAACCAGGCACAATTTTAGGGAGGAAAGTATTTATTGAAGTAACAGATCCAGGAGAAGTTAAGGAAAAAGGCTGGCTCCCTTTTACAGAAGCAAGCAGAGAGAGAAACCCACCACCAGCACCTCAAGCAAACACATTGTAACTCACAGAAATGCAGAACTGCCAGACTGGAGCTCCAGCTTTTCTTTTGCATATCTATCCCTAGTATTTTGCATCCGATTTGAAATACCCCAGGGCTAGACCCCAGGAGGCCAGGCCAAAGTGACACTTCCTCCACCCAGAAGGCTGAAGACAATTCACAATTATAATAAATTCTATTGGGGGACATTTACTCAAAACTACCACAACCCCTCTGCTCCCCATTTTCACAGGTCCAAGCAGAGATAGAAACTCATCACCAGCACCACATACATAACAGCAAACAGGCAGGTGGAAAACAAACTTATTGGCTTTCTGAGTCTCAGGAATTTCCTTCCTGCACTGTCATCCCTGGAAAGGATGTTCATTTTTAGCCCCCCTGAGCTTCCTTACATCCTGCCCCCCCTATTAAGAGGTCTGCTTTCTTGTGAATAACATCAGAAACCCACCCAAGATTACTAAAAAGGTCAACTTGGCAAATAAACTTAACCATCACACGTTAACTCCTTGTCAACTTGACATCAAACCATATCTCCTTATATCATACTTAAAATTCAAAAGAAGATAGTAACAAGATCATAATTCTGCCTAACATGATATAACTATCCCATGTACAATAGGAAATGCCTAATCTCCCCCCGCAACATAAGGCAAGACTCCTTATCTGCAAGTCTGTGCAATAAAAACATTTTAAAATATAATGGCACAGAGTAAATATTTCCAATTTATATGAGGCATAACAAGGAGAAACTGGACCAATGCAAACTCAACAACCATTAGGAAAACATCAAATATCTGCAGTGCAGTTCAAGTCCAATATCACAACTGTCTAATTCCACCCCTACAGCTTGGCTAAGTAGCCGGGAAAACTTCCATTCTGAGCCAGCAGTGCTCCATGGTAGCCCTTGCACCACCCTGGTATATCCAAAACATCTTTGGGTGTCCATTGCAAACCACAGTCCGTCTTCCAATGGCTTCACTGGCCAATCAGGGACTTAATGTCCTGATCCATAATGGCTCATCTCAGCGGCAGCTCCTGGAACCATGTGTACTTCATGACCTGCTCCATGTATGTATGCTTCCAAAAGCAATACCAGGAATGCAGGTCACAGCCACGTTGTTAATTCAGGGACAAAATAGACCTTGAAGAGCAAGTTCCTTCCTTTCAGGTATCTCCTTTCAAAAGACTTTGCACAGTCTATCATTCAGTTCTTCCAGGGTGGAAACACCACAGTCATCCTTTCCATTGCTTCATTGTGGAGCAGTGAGGCTGTTTTAGGATTGCTAATGTGTTGATAACAGAAGCTTCAGTAACATAAAGCCATTCTCTATGCCAGTAAGTTAAGCTTCCTTTGAGTTTTTTCCAACATCAAATCTTAAATTCTCAGTTCCATAGCATTAGCCAAACATCAGTCCATTACTTAAATTCAACCTTGATCAAACACTCTGTGCACAGACAGAGCAATGCAGCCAGCTCTTATTCAAGTTTTACAGTTCTAATAATGTTCTCTGTAGTGTCTCCTTCCCCTTAGAAATTTCATAAGCCAAGCCTCCAAATGCAATTCGCTCTACATGTAACATTTTCAAACTCTCATCAGAATAGTCCATAAAACTTGGCTTACCGCTCTGGAAGACATCTTCCGTTCCAAGTACCAAATCCATGTCCATTCCTCCAGCACACAAGTTCCAGAAGACCAAAATCCACACACTCAGATTCATCTCAGAAATATCACCACACTCCTGCTACCAAAACTGTCATAGTCAGCCACACACTGCTGGGATGAATCTCCAAACCAGGCACAGTTATGGGAGGAAAATATTTATTGAAGGTACATATCCAGGGGAAATTCCATAATAGTGAAAGAAGCTGAGTCTTTTTCAGAGGTCCAAGTAGAGAGAGAAACCCATCACCAGTATCACACACACAACAGCAAACAGGCAGGGGGAAGAGATTTCCTTTCCCTTTATATAGCTTCCAACCATATCCCATATTTGTTGGTTTCCTGAGTCTCTGGAATTTCCTTCCTGCACTGCCTTCCCAGGAAGGGATTAGCTCCCCTGAACTTTCTTACATCCTACCCCCCTACTGAGAGGCTGACTTCAGGTGAACATTCTCAGAGACCCACCCAAGATTACTAAAAAGTTCAAGTTGATAACTAAACTTAACCATCACACATGGTAACTTCCAAAATGCAGAATTCATTTTTTCTCTGGTGGAGATAGAGAGGTGTGGACTCTGGAGGGGTTTGAGGAAGAGTATAGTCTGGAGGAAGTACAACTTCACTTACACCATTTAATGTTTAAGTTGGGTGTTCTTTATTCAAAGTTGTTCTATATTTTGTTGTTCATACATTTTTACAAATTCAACAATATTTTACAATGAGTGACTTTAAAAGACCATTATTGGCTTTTAAAATCTCCATCATTGAACTTTAAAAGACTCAATATGTATTCATTTTCACAAGTTGCCAAATGTTTGATTTCTGCAAGAAGATGAAACTGGCAGGTGTTATTGGTTTTCTTGCTTTTCAAAATTTCTAATTGTCCACGAATTGCTTTTTAGAGGTTGTTTGGCCCATGAAACAAATTCCAGGTGTTAGTTCCACCAGAGTAGTGATGGGAAACATAGGATTTTAAGTTAATGCTAATTTAACCTCTGTTCTTAAATCTTGCCATATTTCACACATTCATTTACAATTTGTTTTTAAAAGTGCTAATTCTATGGCTGTGGAATAGTTATTAGAGCAGGTAGGTAAAAAAATTCACATCAAAACACAGAGTACAAAGTGTAGAGAAATCACAATGAATTCTTTGCCATGTAGCAAGGCATGGTGGACACACACCTTTGGTAGCATTTGTGCCAACTTTGATAACAGGCTGGCTGCACCATTGCAGCCTCAGCACCATCAGAACAGAGGTCTGCAAACTGTGCCCAAGTTTATGACTTGCAGCTGAGATGCAATTTTCCAAGATCAGATGGATTTGTTCCTGTTCCCTGGATCCCAAAGATCCCATGAGAAGAGATCTTTTTTTTTAAAAAAATATCTTTATTATGAATAAGTATATACATTGTATGAGCAAATCTTGTGAGGTGTCCCCATTTCCTTCCTTTCTGTCCCCTACCCACTGGGGTACTTCCTCGGTGTGCATACTGGATCTGTCCATAGGGTAGGGGGTTATGGGCTGCCCCCGAGGTAGCCAGTTTTTCTTTCTCTTTTTTCCCCCTTATGGATTGTTGCTGAGGGGGCAATGTCTCTGGATATTCTCCCCCATCTTGGCTCTTACATTCTTTCTGCCCCCTCTTCCGCTCAGTTCCCTGAGTCATAGTGGGTGAGTTTTGAGTCTGCTTTGTTGTTGAGATCTTAAGTATCTCTGGATCTTTGCCCTGGGTTGTGTTGGGTATCATTGGTGTCTGTCTCTATTGACCTTTCTTGGGTTATCTGACTTGCTGTGGTGATTGGTCTCCTGTTTGTCTCATCACTTTCTTGTAGGTTTCATTTGGGTCCTGTGTGAAGGCCAGGGGTGGTTTGTCTTCTGCCAGATGTCTGCCATCATCCAATGTCTTGTTCATGAAATTGAGTTGTCCCCGGCTCTATGAGAAGAGATCTTGTCCAATAGAAATCTATAAAAGCTACTTTGAACTGGGACCCATGCTGGTCTTTTGCAGAGCTCAAGGCAATACTGAAATCCAGCTTGGTTGAGGATGCAAGAGGCACTCTGTGAGAATGGAGATGTAAAGGCAGGTGAAGACAAATGATGCAATTTCTTTTCCAGCTAAGGAAGAACAGAAATGAGCAAGATCTGTGAGGAAATTTACAGTACGACATAAACAAATGAGTCCTGTGCCCGCCTCTTTAAGACTCGTCAATACTGTTCTCATTTCTCTTGTTTTGATTACCAGGTAGTGCTGTCCTCAGTCTCTTGGGGCAAACTTTTTCTGTGATCTGCCACAAACTACCCCTCAGGGCTTCAAGACACAAAGATGACAGATGAACCAGGTATGCATCTCTTGATCAAGCTGCCGTGCTGGCCCATCTCTGTAGCTACTTAAAAATCACAGCTACCGGATCTCAGACTCCAACTTCACATCTTATTGACTCCAACTTTCACTTCTGAAAAATCTAAAGAAATTCTTATACCATCTATGATCAAAGGCGAGGTACAGCATGCTAAATGATTTCCTATGCAAGGCATGGGTATTGCTTTATTTTAAATTCAGTTGCTGATTTTATTAGCTGTGTTTAGGACCTTCCTGCCAACTTTAGGATTGTTTAGCTTAACATGGAAGGCATAAGCTGCTTGGGTAGAGTGCTCTCATTAGGTCACTCTTTGTGTCTTCATTTATTGAATAATTGTTGTTCTTTATGACTTTAAAGAAAGGTGCTGTAGCAGGTTGTTCTTTCCAGTTTATCTTCTGTGTACATGGGTAACCATCCCTGGACTTGGGCCCCTTTGCCCACATTTAACCTAAGATTATCAAGAAAGCAAGCGTAACATTCAAAATGCTATTTCTTCATATCTATAGGCAGAAGAGACCAGATATGGGGAAGCAACTCAATGCAAATAGCACAGGGTTGGTGTTGATATTCTAGAAAAATCCAACTTATTTTATTTTACTGACATTTTCTTTCTGGACAAGAAAATATGCCGGTGAAAGGCTACAACTATAGGGTGGAAATTCATAAGGAGATTAGAGTGACTGATTCATAACAAAAATTCTTTTTTTTTTTTTACTGTTGATGTCTTTATTATCCTTAATTAGATACATTGTATGAGCAAATCTTATGATGGTACCATTTCACTCCTCCTGTCCCCAATCTAGTGGGAGCCCTCATCGGTGGGTGTATTAGAACAGTCCATTAGGTAGGGGCTTATGAATAGCACAAGAGGTAGCCAGGTGCCCTCCCCCATTTATGTGTTGTTGCTGAGGGGGGCCTTATCTCTGGATACCCTCCCCACCATGGCTTTTACAATCATTCCACCCCTTCTTTCACTCAGTTCCCTGAGTCATGGTGGGTGAATTTTATGTCTGCTTTATTGTTGAGATCTTAAGTGTCTCTGGACTTCTGCTTTGGGTTGTGTTGGATATTGTTGGTGTCTGTCTCATTGGCCTATCCTGGGTTAACTGACTTGCTGTGGTAATAGGTCTCTTGTTTATCACGCCACTCTCTCAAAGGTTTCATTTGGGGCCTACATGATAGGCCAGGGGTGGTTCATTTCTTTTCTTTTTTTTTGAATATTTTAGTTATTCATTTTCAAGCAGAGAGATACAGAGAGAGAGAGAGCAAGAGAGAGAGAGAGAGAGAGAGAGAGAGAGAGAGAGAGAGAGAGAGAGAGAGAGAGAGAGAGAGA
>PVHP010030279.1:0-21821 GCA_004024765.1 Zapus hudsonius
GGTTTTGTGAGCTTAGACTTCTGTTCTTTGCATTTCACAAAGAGAGCAACTCCGTACTGGAAAGGTTTTTGAAAATTCCAATGGTTTCTCCAGTTCATACATACCAAAGCCCTGGAACGTGATTTTGAATATTGAAACAGAAAACCTATGACATTAATAACGCATACAAACAAAGCATCATGGAGCACATTCACAGGGATAAGTTCATGGAGTCTCAGACCAAGATCATTGGGAGGGTCAGTAGAAGAGGCCACCTCTCGCTGCCCTGCTGTGGGCTTGCTGGGCTTCTCTGTGAACGCTGCCCTGAGCACAGCTCCTGAAGAGCTCTAGAAGATGCTGTGATGTGCCGCTGGGCAAAGGTGCTGGGGGCCTCACACAAGTTTCCTTCGGTTATACAGAGCAGAGTGTGGACCTAGCCTAGAGGCGTCTGGGGCTGCGGGTCTCAGTCTACGAAATCTCATAGAGTCTATGGCTCTTGCAGTTTCTCACTTCTTTTCCATAAAGGAAAAACGTCAGACAAATAATTGGCCATTTTCTTTTCTTCCTGAAAAGCATTTGCTTTCCCTGCTATGGTCCAAAGGACTGGCTGGAAGGTGGGTCGGTGTGGGAGGCCTGGTCTGGAGAAGATGGCTAGCCTGGCCTCCGAGGAGAGGAGCGAGGACACAGGGCTCTACTAGGAGGGGAACAGGAAGGAGACAATAATCACAAGAGCCATTTGTGAGGACAAATCCACGAGTGTGTGTTTGGTCACTGAACGAGTGACAGGAGGAGCGGATGTCCCATGGAAGGAGGAGAGAAGTGTCCAGGCTTGGTCTCGTGTTTGGCTGATAGCAAAGCAGCAGAGAAGAAAAGACTCCTGGGAGAAGAGAAGCACAGGACTGGGGATGCGTGAGCATCACTGGCTCCAGGGAGGTAATTAACATCCCGAGAAAACAAACACGAAAGGATGGATAATGCATGAGCCAAGCAACAGTCTTTGGTTTTACAGCTAAAGAAACAAAGACCAGAGACATTTTTTAAAGATCTCCATGAACATGGCATATTGTGTATTTTCATGGAGGTTTTTAATTTAAAACAATGTTTGAAACATTTTTTAAAATATCCCATCCTTTTATAGAAATGGATGGATGAAACTAGACCCAGTCCTCTCGCCATGCACAGATGAAAGACCTTAATATAAGACCTGAAACGCTTAAATAGCTGGAAGAAAAAAAATACCTGTAACAAAAAAAAATATATATATATATAGGGGGAACACTCCATGATATAGGAGTGGGGGGAAAATTCCTGAACATTACCTCAGTAGCTCAAGAAATTCAACAATCACTCAACCAATGGGATCTCATCAAGCTGAAAAGCTTCTGTACAGACAAGCCCACCACACAAAGAGACTACAGATCACCATTAGATTGGAAGACAATCTTCCCCAGTTACACCATGGACAGAGAGCCCTTATATGTAGATTCTACAAAGGACTCAAAATATTAAGCAATAAAAAAAAATCAAACAACCCACTTCAAAATGGGGCAGTGAACTAAACAGGAGCCCAGAGGAGGAAACACAAACGGCCAATACTCACTTATCACCAGGGAAATGCAAATCTACACAATGATGAGATTCCACCCTAATTTTGCTAGGATGACACACACTGAAAAATTGAATGACAACAGATGTTGGTGTGGATGTGGGAAAAAGAACCCTCAATCACTGCTGGTGGGAGTGCAACTTGCACAATCACTATGGCAATCAGTTTGGAGACTTCTGAAAAAGATGAAACTAGAGCTACCCACGGACCCAGCTATTCCTCTACTGGGCATCTACCCTAAAGGCTCCTCTCTTTAATACAGGGACATCTGTTCAACCATGTTTATAGATGCTCAATTCACAGTAGCTAAGAACTGGAGTCAATGTAGGTAAGTGAACAGATTACTAGGGGTGCAATAGCCTAAGTGGGATCAAGGGAAGGGATCGAGTAAAGGAGGGGAGGGAGGAGGGTTAGTCAAAATTTAAGAGGTTTAGAATAAGCCATATGGAAACCTACTTCTTTGAATAATGGCACACCCAGAAGCCAGTACTAGTATCTAGTAGTAGTAGAAAAATTTTAGTGCCAGGGATGGGATACCTTCCAGTGAGTTGTTGGCCAGGGAGGTTCCTGAGGCCCCCAAAATATTACAGGCCATTGCCAAGGATCTTGGTTGCCCACCAGAGTGAGATGGTAAGACCCTATTGCTGAAGCCACATATGCTTGGGCTGTGGGTCACTGAGAAATCAAGCTGGAGCTGAGCTGGAAACCTCCTCCCTGTTAACCAGCTGACAGAAAGCTGGGAAAAGCTATGGCTGCCTGCAGCCCTGTGGGAGAGAGAAGTCATCAATGGTGGAAAACAGCAGTGGACCTTGCAATTAGGACTGGCCAGACAGGCTGAATGTGCCAACTGGGGCAATAGTGACATGTCTGTTGTGGGGAAACCAACTGCTCTCTGATTGGACTGGAGGCCTGGTACTGAAGACCTCGTCAAAAGCCTAAGGCGGTGGAAGTCACGAGCCCTAGGCAAGTAACACCTGCTGTTGTCTGGCTAAATGCATATTTTATGTCCACCAAACTGCCTTATGAGCACTTTTAAAAAAATGATCACAGCCATAAAAATACTACTCTCACTCTTATCTAGAGAAGCTTCTCTTTTTCAGATGGCAGTGATCACTGGGATAACACTAAAGACCCCACAGTGCTGAGAAGAAGTGACAGTGGAGTGTTCAGCACTGGGACATCTCTATCCCACTTCCAGAAGCTCAGGATCTATTGAGGAAGAGGTGGTGGAAAGATTTTAAGAGCCAAAGGAAGGGGAGGACTGCTTACAAAGCAAACCTCCAGACACAAAACGGCCTTGATATTCATGACTTCGCAGTGCCTGATAATAACTTCACATAATGGGAGGAAAAGATGATGACACAAAACAAAACAGAGACTAATTGAGAGGGGGAAGAGATATAAGGGAGGGTGGGGAGGGAATCATAATGGTTTATTGTCTATAATTATGGAAACGATCAATAAAAGTTTTTTTTTAAAGAATTGGAATCTACCCAGATGCTCATCGCTGGACAAATGGATATCAAAGTTGTGGAACATATGTGGAACCATGAATAGGCTGATTCTCAAGTTCAAGGTCAGATGTGCCAAAACATGACCTCTTTCTGTCTGACTGTGATTTCTGCTTGCCTTTCCTTCCATTCTAAGTTGATTCTTGATATTCAAGATATTGGATCAAAAATTGATATACAAAGGAAATATTTCTAGTTTTATGAATAACATTAAAAATAAGATTCTAGTAAAGGAAATGAATAGGTTGATAACTACATGCAGATCTTATCATGTGAATAAAACATTACACTTGTTCATATAGAAAAGTATCACAAACAATATCGAACTGTTCCTTAGAAAACACCCATATCTTGCCTTCTGACAGACTATGACGCATTTCTTGAAATAAAAAAATATAATGCTATATCCCAATTCCCTAAGTGCAGTTAGGGCTGCTTTTTCTGAGGGAGGACTGAGGCAGTTTAGGAACCCCAGAAAGTCAAAGGAGTGTCTTCGGCCCCTGTCTCCACTCTGCTGGAGGTCGGAGAAGGCTCTGGCCCCTCCTTATCTCTTCCCTAAAGAAGTTCCCTAGATCTGTTTTTCCATAAAGAACCTGAGTCCTTCCCTAGGCAGGAGTTCCCCTTTCCTAGAATTAAGATTCCTGAAAGGATTAAGCCCGATCCTAGGATTGTGGTTTGTTAAATTCTGCTCCCACAACTTGGCTGATTAGCTGAGCCCTCATTCAGGACCTAAAAATGACCCCAACTTAGATCTCTAGGTTGGCTTTCCCCCCTGCCTTCTCTTAACTAATAAAGTCTCTATAAATTTAAATATACATGGCAACATTAACTCATTAAAGTATTACAGTTGTCACATAATCATCTCACAGTTATGCACCCAAAACAACTGAGTCTGGGTAATGGTAAAAAATTATTTTCAGGAAGCTCTTCATTATATATTTATCATTGTTAATTCTTAATGAGCAGGGTCAGGGTTCAGGACTAATCAGAGGCTGATACCATGGTAATATTTACTCTCTCTATTCTTACACAAATTATGGGGAAATATACCCACTCATGGTGACAGAGCATTGTCTTATGAGCACTTATAAGCAAAGCCCAGAGCAAGGCCCATCATGGTCCTGCCTTCCCACTGCTCTGGAATTTAAACAAATCAGTATCTAGCGGCTGATATTTTAGAAGTAGAAGTAAAATTTGAATGAGAGTTGGGGCAGGAGAGGACATATCAGCTCGTGCAAATCTAGTTATTACTTCATGGAGATTGAGCAGGCCAACCCAGCTGGTTGCTGATCAGAAGAAGCCAGCACAGCAGGTGAACTACAGACTTCTCAACCACAGGAATGAGGTCTGGCTTGTTACTATTTCCCAGCTTTAGCATAGCCCCTGGTTATTAAGAAATAAGTCCATTCTCATCCTCGACACACACAGGCAATGAGTTAGCAGCGAGTGGTAACACAAACTCTTACAAGACCTTCTTTTCAGAAAACCTGTCCAGCACCTGGTGCCAGAGACCTCTATCCCTTCATGAATTTCTTTCTTCAACACAGTACATGTCCTTTATTAGTCTGGGACCCCCAACAGTCCTGGAGAAGGGAGGGATTAAAAAGAAAGGAGAGGGCTGGAGAGATGGCTTAGTGGTTAAGGCACTTGCCTCCAGTGCCTAAGGCCCAGGGTTCAATTTCCTAGGACCCACATAAGCCAGACCCACAAGGTGGTGGCCCTGGTGCGCTCTCTCTCTCTCTCTCTCTCTCTCTCTCTCTCTCTCTCTCTCTCTCTCTCTCTCTCTCTCTCTCTATTTCTCTGCTTGAAATGAATAAATAAAATATTTTTAAAAATAAAGGAGAAAGGAAGGAGTAAAAAGAGAAGAAAGGAGGGAAGGATGGAGTGTTAGGAAAGTCTACCCTTCATTTTTAAGCAGTTTTTTCACCTAGTGATATGTACAAAAGACCCTTTACAACTACAGTAGAGGGAGGTTGAGACTTTGGGTGTGAGGCAAAAACAAAACAAAACAAGAAAACTGCAGACTTCCAATAAACAAATCTTCCTAGAAAATGTATGTCTGAGTGACTGTGCGAGAGAAGTCTTTAGACTATCATTGGAACAGGCTAGGTCTCAACTTATAGCTGGATCTCTGAAAGTCATTAGCACTGGGTTAGGTGGATGAACTAGTCACTCATGCTCCTGTCTAATGGATGAGCATGAAGTTCCCTAGCAGGTTACACCAGTAAATAATATTTATCTAATGAAATAATGCATCTTTCTTCCCTAACTCCCCTCTTCATCATTCTTGGAATGTATCCATTATGGAATCTTTAAGAAAATCTAACCACAATTTTTCTTCCATCTATAAAGACACCGATGGAGGACGAGGTGACCTCAGCAAAGCTGCTTTCATGAAACAATATAAGGCTCTTGGACAGCCATTCTCTTTCCGGGTCTGATTCATCCCTGGTCAACTGCCCTGAAGTCTCCTCACATGGCAGATAATGGGAACGTTATCCCTCAGTGGAATGTGAGCCTTGTGCTTTTCAGAATCTGGTGTTCACCAAGCATGCTTTTCACATCAGCAGACCATTAGATGACTGTCATTCACCTTCACCTCGCCTCTAGTACTGACCTGTAACAAGGTTCTCTGACCCCCTCCCCTTGAGTGCTCAAACCTAGATGCTAAAACTGATTGGTCAGATATGGACCAATCAGCTTTCTCTCTGACTTACCTGGTAGAAGTTTTGAAAGGCCACTGAAACAAAGGCCAGTCTCTTCCTCACCCACATGGCCTAGAAGAAGGACCTCTGACTCTCTAGGGACAGGTAAGGTCTCCCCAGCCCCCAACACAGCCTGTGGTGAGGAGCTGGATTTCTCTTCCACCTGAACCTTCTCTTCTCACGATCTTTCCTTTTCCTGCTTGTTTAGCTGAACAGCATAGAATTTGTTAAAACCTCTCCCAAGTGTTCTCCCCACACTGGCGGCTGGACGTGTGGTTGGGCTGCTTCCCCTGTCTCTTTCCCAAATCCCCTGAACTGACTCCATTCTAGAGTGTGATAAGAAATGCTCCCTGTCGAAGTTGTCCAGTTCTTTGGCATTCTGAGACTGGAGCTCTGGGGACGTGAAGGGGTGAAGCCCAGTCCCCACCACAGTATCGTAGCAACAGAGAGCTCTGCCTGATGAAAAGCAGAGCAAAGACAATCAGAAAGGGAGAGAAAGGAATGAGGAAGAAAGTACTTACTGGGTCCTAAACCAATTGAAAAGGCAGCCACATAAACAAGCAGGCTGGCTAAGGACAGCCATTTGAAAACAGCGGGCACAGCTGCAGAGTCGGAGGCCATCTGGAGTTCGGTTTCGCTTAGTGGAGCATTTGGTAGGGACGTGGAGGCCATCTCCCCTCCGTTATCCACGTCATTTTTCATGGCTGGAAGTGAGCCTGTGCTGTGGGGGGTGAGCCCCTTCAAGGGCTCTCCGAGGGTGCTATTGCTGGCTGACAGGTTTCCCACGCCGTAGAGCACAGACTCCTCCAGGGACTGGTTGAGAGCACCGTGGCTTCTGCAGATGTTGCTGAAGTTCACGTTGATGTTGAGATTCACAATGCCCATGGTCAGCAAGGAAGCTGCCATGATGGAGGAGCCCACACAGAGGAAGGTTTTGCTGCCCACGTGGTCCACAAGAAGGGTCGCCGGGATGGTGCTGACCACCTTGACCACTCCAACCCCAGTGGAGGCCAGGCTAGCTGCCTCGTTGCTCTGGAAGCCAACCGATTTCAAGACAGTGGACGCATAGAAGAGGATGTTCGGCTGGCCAGTGATCTGTATAAAAAAGACCAGCGTTAGACCGATCATGACTCGAGTCCTCATGTTGTCTTTGGACCGAAACAGATCCCAAAAACTATACTGACATTCATCCTTCAGGGAAGATTTGATCACAGTGAGTTCCTCCGTGGTGTCCGAGATGGCTCTTAGCTTCCCAAGAACCTTGCTGGCAGCTTCCTCTTGTCCTTTCATCACCAGAAATCGAGGACTCGGAGGCAGAAAGTACATTGCAATTGCTTGTAAGACCCCCAAGGGAACCACGAGGCCGAACATATACCTCCAACCCTGGGAAACACTGGCAAATGCGTAATTTGAAATATAGGCCAAAAGGATGCCGATGACAATCATGAGCTCGTTCAGCGACACGAGCAGACCTCTTCTGCGCTGCGGAGCGATCTCTGCGATATACACGCAGGTGGCGATGGAGGACAGGGAGATGGACACTCCGATAGCCACGCGTCCCAGGAGAAGAATCGTGTAGGACAGGCTGAGGACCAACACCAGGCTGCCGAGTCCCAGCAGACAGGATGACAAGATAATGGTGGTCTTTCTCCCATACCTGTCTATCAGGACGCCCCCAGTGAGAGAGGCCAGGAAGGCCCCGATGAGGAGGGAGCTCACCACCATCTCCTGCTCATGGCAGGACAGGCTCAGTAGAGTTCTGATCTGAAGAAGGGCCCCAGAGATGAGCCCCAGCTCATAGCCCACCAGGAGGCCGCTGACAGCCGCCGTAACAGACGTCAGGAACGTATACATGCTGCAACCTGCAAAGCAGAGAGGAGGAACGGACGTCAGTTGTGAACACGTCACACCCAAGTGTAGACTCATCTGCCTGCCTTTGAGGACGCCGAGTTGAAACACACACAATAACAGGGAAATAATTCACTAGCCAAAAAATAACTCGCCACAGAAGGAAAAATCTTTTTGTTGTTGTTTCGAGGGAGGTTGAGGAGACATTTAGGAAGCCCGGCTTCCTTCTGGCTACCTTGCTGATGTTTCTAGTCAAGAGCCGAGGACACTGAAAGTTCACAGGTGAGGGGCTGGAGAGATTGCTCAGTGGTTAAGGCACCTGCCTGCAAAGCCTAAGGACCTGGGTTCAATTCTCCAGTACCCACATAAAGCCAGATGCACAAAGTGGCACATGCATCTGGAGTTCATTTGCAGTGGCTGGGTGGAGGCCCTGGCACACCCATTCTCTCTCTCTCCTCTCTCTCTCTCTCTCTCTCTCTCTCTCTCTGCCTCTGTCACTCTCCCTCCCAAATAAAGTTCACAGGTGACAGATGATAAGGACTTGGCACTGGATTAGGAATCCTGAGAGCTGGCTCCTCTGAACCCACCTCAGTTCTCTAAAGACAAGGTCAGGATAGAAGGGGAAGAAACTTCTAGAAGAGTTGGACATGCCCTGCTGTATTATAGAGCTGAGAAGAACCCTGTCCTCAGGACGCCTGCCTTCATGCATCCTCAGCCACATTGGATTGCTCTTGGCTTTGTTTAAAATTTATTTTTATTGGGCTGGAGAGATGGCTCAGCAGTTGAGGCACTTTCCTGCAAAGCCTAAGGACCTGGGTTCAATCCCTTCGTACCCATGAAAAACCAGATGCTCAGGGTGGCATGTGCGTCTGGAGTTTGTGTGCAGTGGTTCGAGGTTCTGGCACGCCCATTCTCTCCCTCTCTCTCATAAAATAAAATGTTTTAAAATGTTGTTATTTATTTGAGAGACAGGCATAAAGAGACAGACAGAGAGTGTGAGTATGGCCAAGCCAAGGCCTCCTCCTCCTAACGAACTCTAGACGCATGCGCCGTTTTGTGCATC
This sequence comes from Zapus hudsonius, assembly GCA_004024765.1. Lineage (NCBI taxonomy): Eukaryota > Metazoa > Chordata > Mammalia > Rodentia > Dipodidae > Zapus > Zapus hudsonius. The sequence goes on from PVHP010030279.1 coordinate 8,713, forward strand.
TGGCTTTACATGGGTACTGAGAACTGAACCCTGGTCATAAGGTTTTCAGGCTTTGTAAGCAAGTGCCTGTAACCACTGAGCCTTCTCTCCAGTCCCTGTTCTTGGCAACACTCATGTAGGGCAACTGATAGCAGAAAGCTGTCCTGGTCACCATCCCTGCTTCCCTTTGTGAGACGGACTCTGAGATTCAAGCGCCCTTTGTCTTGGTGCTCAGTTGCTCTAGCTCAGAGGGAGTCAGAGGAGGTAGGCTAAGGTGGCAGCTTCCTGTAGTCCGAGAGGAACATTCCTTACCCAAGAGGCATCTGGCTTTGGCTGCTGTTTTCTGGACTCCAATACTTGCCTAGTTCTTCAACCAGGGCTCCCAGTACACCGACAAACAGAGATGTGTGCAAAGGGTCTGGAAGCAATCCCAGTTTCTGAGTGTCTCTCTCGAGACCCACAATCTAGACCCAGCACACAGTATGACTACTCAGAAAACATGAGAAGTACTTCCATGTCAATTGCTGACACATTTCACTTTAAGCTGCATATATTGCACCACATTACTTTCTCAGTCTACTTTTCTATTTTATCTACCTCTAGACGATTTACTGCCACAAGGTTCAAAATTTACACTAGGACATTCTATGACCTTAGTCCCACGTGGAAAGTTTAGCAACATTGGGCTACTTGCTACAGACTTCAGCCAAGAGCTTAGTTCTCTGAAATCCTTATCTTTCCTACTCTATGCTGTCTCACCATCGCCTCCACCTTACTACTGGGACTTAGGGCTGCCAGTGCCCCGTCTTGCCCCCAGACTCTCCACTCTAGAGTTGGCATGGCAGCCTGTGGGACCACGAGAGCTTTGACAGACAGCTTTCTCTCAGGTCTGCTTTTCAGTTCCCGATGCTGATAGAAGCAAGATATTGGCCTGTGGACGCCAGGACATAGAGCTTTCTAAGAAGTCTAGCAGTGAGCAGAAACAGACAGACAGGATGTGGTCCGAGATGTAAAGATGTGCTGCTCTCTCTCAGAGGACCTGTCCCAAGAAAGGCCCTTGTTCCTGGACCCACTTGCCTTCACCCGTAGACTGAGTTATTGGAAAGCCAAGCCTGGCTTTCCTTACATTTCTGTTCTCAGCTCTTCAATACAATAACCAGGGTTTTGTTGAGCTCACAAACAAGTGAGGGGGTACACATAGCATCATAGAACTCTGCTCCTTGGTCCTCTCCTCCCCATAGCTGGATCATCAAAGGTCAGCACACAGTGTCATGTCACGGCTGGCTTGTAGAACTTTGTATTTCCATAAATGTTTACAGAGTTTGAATAGAACTTCCAGGCGTGGTAGCCACACCAAAGGGGTGGGGGAGTAAGAAACAGAAAAACAGTGAAATACACCTTTCTTCTGAAAAGTGGAGGGGTGCAAGAACACTTCAACCCCAGCAGAGAAGTAGGAATGTCCCAGAGCAAACAGCCAGCCAGCCACACTGGTTCCAGCCAGCCCCAGCTCCACTCCGGCTGCAGCTGCTGCGGGAAATGGCTCACAGCCAGGGCTTTGGACGACAGGCACCCCAGCTGCAGCTCTGGGGCCTGGCAGGGAAGAGAGACACACCGGCCGCCTGAGCCAGGATGCCAAACAACGGAGAGGGAGTCGTCACTCACACCAGCTTTAGAAAGTCATAAAACCAAAAAAAAAAAAAAAGAAAGAAAAAGAAAGTCATAAAACCATAAGGCAGGCTGGTGAGGGGTGCTTCGAGTCGGGGAGATGGGCACTCAGGCATCAGCATGTTTGCCCAGGTGGGGCAAGGTGCCTGGTGACTTTGGGAGGAGAGACGTCAGTGTGTTTGGGGCTGTGCACCATGAGTTGGTGAGGGGCGAGGTGGGTGAGGGGCCTGTGTGCTCCAGGCTGGTGACGAGCTTGGTGTGTTTGGGACCAGGGCTGCCAACATGGTTGGTGCATGTGCACTCCAGTCTGGGGAGGGGACTCATGAGCATTGGGCCTGTGGGCACCAGACCAGTAAGGAGTAGGCTGTGTTTGGAGTCTGTGCTCTGGGGGCACCAGTATGTGTGAGACCTGAGAAACCTGGACAGGGAAGGACCCAAAATGTTTGGGTCTGGAGTACATGCAAGGCAGGCAAGGACAAAGTGAGTCTGGGGCCAGTGTGTTAGGGGGTAGCACCCTGGATTGTAGAGGGGTGTGAAGTGTTTGGAACCTGTACACCCACTCTGTGATGCCCTAAACCAAACACATCTCAAGTATCAGCCGCCAGCCCAGAGTATCAGAAACACTTGTAACCTCCACAACATCTGTACTTGTACTACCTCCACCAACCCAGCTCAAACCAAAAACATATCAATTACAGAAGAAATAAGACTTTTATATCCCTTATAAAACTCACATACCACACACACCCACCTTCTGGCACACCCAGGGTGCCTTGTTCCTACCCTAACTAGGGAGAAAAGTTCTCTGGCAGGTGCCTGCAGGAGGGTGTCAGGGTGATCTCTACACAACACCCAGATGGAATATGGTAGAGGAAGTGCAGCAGGTGGTACTGATATGTAACCCCCGAGCTCCAGAGGCAAGACACAGTGGTGACTACAGCCAGAGAAGATCTCTGACCTCCAAAGCATCTTACACACCAGCCCCCAGTCCCGAACTGCTGGCACACCTGTATCCTCTGCAACTCATGCACCTGTGATCATGCTACCCCAACCCAACTGGAACCCAAAACAGAACACTCACTGAAGACCCTATAAGAGCCTATATTGGCTCCCTCGTTAAGAAAACCAGACCTTAATAAATGGGAAGATCCCACTGCAAACACACACACAACACATCAATCTGAGAGCTCCCCACCAAGTCTGACAATGGAAGTTGCCCCTGTAAATGTAGGGATGATAACAGAATTAAATCCCAAAATGAAATGGAAACATAACCAATTCCAAGAAACATCAAGAAAAACAAAACTAGACTTGAAACTGGAACTCAATGAAGAGATGAAGACTATGAAGAAAAATATAACAAAACAAAAAATCAAACAGAGCTATTAGACCCTAAACGACACCCTTGAGAGAGTGGCAGGATAAGAAAGAGACCTATAACCACAGCCGGTAAGTCAACCCAGGATAAGTCAATGGGACAGACACAGATTTCCAACACATCCCAAAGCAGAAGTAGAGAGTCCCTTAAGATCTCAAAAATAAAGCAGAGTTAAAGCTCACCCACCATGACTCAGGGAACTGAGCGGAAGATGGGGCCGAAAGATTGTAAGAGCCATGGTGGGGGAGAATATCCAGAGACATTGCCTTCCTCAGCAACAACACACAAGGGGGGGGGGGAACCTGGCCACCTCCTGTGCTATCCATAACCCCCTACTCCATAGGTTGATCCAACATGCCCACCGAGGAGGATACCCAGTGTGTTGGGGACAAGGAGGACGGAAATGGCATACCAACACAATATATGCTCATACAATGTATCTAATTTTGAATAATAAAGATATAAAAAAAGTCCCAGCTACAATTTCTAAAAATTAAAAAAAGACTCTTTAGACTTCCTCAATCCAAGAGTTAATAATCTGGAGGACAGAATCTCAGACCTTGAAGACAAGACAGAAGAAATGAATAGGATCTCTAAAAACTTTAATAATTTTTTTAAATCATGGGAAAAATATATGAGGGAACTATGGGATACCCTAAAGTGACCAAACATCAGGGACATGGGGGTACCCTAGGAAGAAAAAATCCAGACCAAAGGCATAGAGAACACATTCAACAAAATTATTGAAGAAAATTTCCCACTCTTGCAAGAGGCTGGTCTAGATTCAAGAGGCCCACAGAACCCCAAACAGATAGGACCAAAGAAGGAACTCTCCAAGACATACCTTATTAAAATAAACATAGAAAGCAAAGAAAGAATGCTCAAAGCAGCAAGAGAGGAAAAACTCATCACATAAAAGGCAACATCAGACTTACCTCAGACGTCTCACTGGAAATTATGAAGGTCAGAAGAGCCTGGAACAATGTTCTTCAAGGCCTAAAGAAGTATGGCTTCCAACCTAGACTACTGTACCCGGCAAAGTTATCCCTCATAATAGAAGGAGAAATGAAAGTGTTCCATGATAAAAGCCAGCTCTATGATTATATGAACACAAAGCTGAACTTACAGAGGATACTCCAGGAAATATTCCACACATAAGAGTGGAACACCCAACCTCAAGAGCCCAATAGAGGACAGGCACAATAACCAAAATCAGTGTGCTCTTAATAACATACAGCATCAACTTCCATCAACCCTCCACCATGGCAGGGCTTAAAGCAAAACTCACAGTTATAACTTTGAATATGAATGGACTTAACTCTCCTATAAAAATACAGTCTCACAGGGTGGGTCAAAAAAAATGGACCCTTCCATCTGCTGCCTTCAAGAAATGCACCTCACCTCTAAAGACAGAAACCTCCTGTGATGGTTAGGTTTTGTTGTCAACTTGACCTTTTTATTAACTCTTGGGTGGGTCTCTGAGGATGTTTACAGGAAGGCAGCCTCTCAGTAGGGGGCAGGATGTAAAGAAGCTCAAAGGAGCTAGAAGTAAACATCCTTTCCTGTGTGGGCAGTGCAGGAAGGAAATTCCAGAGACTTAGGAAGCCCTTAAGTCTGGGATAGAGTTGCAAGACCCCACCCTAAGCCTATATAAAGGAGAAGAAATTCTCTCCTTGGCCCTCCTGCCTGTTTGCTGTCTGTGTGTGTCATGTTGGTGATGGGTTTTTCTCTCTGCTCAGACCTGTGAAAGGGGAGCAGCCTCTTTTGCATTTTGGAACTTCCCTTATACCTATAGCTACAAATAAATACTTCCTCCCCAAAACTGTGCCTGGTTTGAAGATTCATCCCAGTGGCGTGTGGCTGACTATACAACACCTCCTCAGGGTGAAAGGATGGAAAATGATCTTTCCAGCAAACAGAAACAAAAAAAAACAACTGGGTGTGGCTACCTTAATATCTGACAAAATAGACTTTAAACCAAAAGTAATTAAAAAGAACAATGAAGACACTTCTTATTCATCACAGGATCAATCCAACAAGAAGATTATATATATTATATATTATAAATATGTATGCACCAAATACAGGAGTGCCACATTTCATAAAGCAAAACTTACTCAAAAACAAAACAGAAATAAAGTCCAATTCAATCATAGTTGGAGATTTTAATATACCACTGTCATCTCTAGATAGATCATCCAAACAAAAGATCAGAAGGGAAATAATAGATCTTAACTAAACCATAGATCAACTGGACCTAACAGACATCTACAGAACATTCCATCCCAATTCTACAGAATGCACATTCTTCTCAGCAGCCCACAGAGCCTTCTCCAAAATAGATCACATATTAGGACATAAAACATAGCTCAATAAATTCAAGAAGCTTGATGTAACCCCCTACATCATATTGGACCACAACACTTGAAAGCTGAAAATTAACAATGGGAGAAACAACAGAAAATATAGCAACTATTGGAGACTGAACAATATGCTACAAAAAAAGAATGGGTTGTTCAAGACATCAAAAAGGAAATTGCAAAATTTCTTACACTAAATGATAACAAAATCACAACATACCAAAACTCATGGGACACAATGAAGGCAGCCCTAAGCTAGCACTAAATGCCTTCATAACAAAGACAGAGAGATCTCAAATTAATAACCTAGCCACCACTGGAAATGGCAATGGAAAAAGTAGCACAATCCAACCCTAGGAGCTCAAGACGAAAAATAATTAAGATCAGAGCTGAGATCAATGAAATGGAAACTAAAAAAAAAAAATAGATGTGACAAAGAGCTGGTTCTTTGAAAAAATAAACAAGATTGACAAACCCCTGGCCAATCTAATTAAATGAGAGAGAGAGAGAGAGAGAGAGAGAGAGAGAGAGAGAGAGAGAGAGAGAGAGACCCAAATCAACAAAATCAGAAATGAAAAGGGAGAGGCCACAACAGACATCAATGAAATTGTAAGAATCATCAGACCATACTTCCATAACCTCTGTTCTCTAAAAATGGAGAACCAAGAAGAAATGGAAGAATTCCTGGACACTTTCCATCTACCAAAACTAAACCCAGATCAGCTAAAGCTCTCAAAAAAAAAAAAAAAACCCTATTATATCCATTGAGATTGAAAATGTAATAAAAAAAAAACCTCCCCAAAAGGAAAAGTCCAGGACCCAATGGAGTCTCAGCTGAATTCTACCAAACCATCACAGAACTGGAACCACTCTTTCTGAAGCTTCTTCATATAATTAGAGAACAGGGCATGCTTCCAAACTCCTTCTATGAAACTAGCATCACCCTAATGCCAAATTCAGACAGATACACAATAAGAAAGGAAAACTGTAGACCTATATCCCTAATGAACTTAAATGCAAAAATTCTGAACAAAATCCTCACAAACCGAATCCAACAACACATCAAAAGTATTATACACCTTGATCAGGTAGGCTTCATTCCAGGGATGCAGGATGGTTCCACATGAGGAAATCGATTAATGTAACCCACCACATTAATAAACTTAACCACAAGAGCCACGTGGTCATTTCAATGGATGCAGAGAAGGCCTTCAACAAAATTCAACACTCTTCATGATCAAAATGCTGAAGAGACTGGGCACAGAGGGCTTATACCTCAACACAATAAAGGCCATATACAGAACTCTCAAGCACAAATCAGACTCAACGGGTAAAGACTCAAGGAGTTCCCACTAAAATCAGGAATAAGACAGGGGTGTCCACTCTCACTACTGTTCTTTATCATAGTGCTTAAAGTCCTAGCCCAAGCAATAAAACAGGAGAAAGACATAAAAGGGATGCAAATTGGAGAGGAAGAAGTGAAGCTATCCTTTTTTTTTTTTTTGCAGATGGCATGATTCTATACATAATAAACCTAGAGAACAGCAAAATAAAACTCCTAACAGTGATAAATTCCTTCAGAAAAGTGGCAGGATATAAAATTAACACACAAAATCAGTAGCCTTTTTTGTAGGCAAATGACATGCATACAGAAAAAGAAAACAGGAGAATGTCCCATATTCAATAAAAAAATAAATATCTTGGAATAACACTAATTAAGGATGTGAAAGACTTGTTTAACCAAAATAGAAAAAAACACTCTAGAAGGAAATTGAGGATTACATAAGGAAATGGAAAGAACTTCCATGCTCCTGGATAGGAAGAATTAATATTGTGAAAATGACAATAGCTCCAAAAGCATTATATAGATTCCGTGTAATACCAATAAAAATTCCAACTTCATTCTTTGCAGACATAAAGAAAATAATCTCGAAATTCATTTGGAATGGCAAAAACCCTTGGATATTGTTGTAGTCAGTCATCTCCCTTTCTAGAACCCAACGAAAAGTGACTTGTGGAGGAATGGGTTTATTTTGGCTTATGTCCTCGAGGGGAGTCTCTGTTATGGTAGTAAAAATGATTGCATAAGCAGAGGGGTGGACATCACCTCTTGGCCAACATCAGGTGGACAACAGCAACAGGAAAGTGTGCCAAAAACTGGCAAGGGGAAGCTGGCTATAAAACCCATAAGCCCACCCCCAACAGCACACCTCCAACAAAGTTCTAATTCCAAAACTGCCATCAGCTGGGGATTGAGCATTCAGAACACATTTATTTGTGGGGGACATCTGGATCAAACCATTACAGATATCCAAAACTATTCTTAGTAAAAGAAAGAAGCTCCTCGGGAGGTATCACCATACCCAGTCTAAAGATGTACTACAAAGCTATAGTAAAAGAAACAGCATGGTACTGGCATAAAAACAGACAGACCAATGGAACAGAACTGAGGATCATGCCCTTAGCTCAAGTAACTGTAGTACTTGATCTTTGACAAAGGTGCCAACAACATTCACTGGCAAAAATGATAGCATCTTCAACAAATGGTGCTGGACAAATTGGATAAATACATGTCAAAAAAATAAAACTAGATCCACTTCCTCTCACTATGCACAAAAATAAACTCCAGATGGATTAAAGACCTCAACATAAGACCTGAAACTCTGAAAACCCTGGAAGAAAAATAAGGGGGAACTCTTCATGATAGAGGAATAGGGAAAAATTTCCTGAATATACCCCCCAGGAGTCTAGGAATTACAACAATCACTTATCCAATGGGATCTCATCAAGCTAAAAAGCTTCTGCCCAGACAAATATACCATACTCAGAGCCAATAGACCACCTTCATACTGGGAGAAAAATCTTTGCCAGTTACACCATGGCTAGAGGTTAATATTAGAATCAGCAAAGAACTCAAAAACTTAATAAAAAAAAAAAAAAAAACCAAACAGCCCTTTAAAACAATGGGGCAGTGAATTCAACAGGGAATTCACAGAGGAGGAAATACAAATGGCCAATTCTCATTTTAAAAAATGTCCATCATCCTTAATCATCAGGGAAATGCAAATCAAAACAACGAGATTCCACTTTACTCCAGTCAGAATGGCAGTCCTTAGAAAGAAAACCTACTGGCCCACAGCCACAGGATAAGCCAGTGAGACAGAAACCAATGATTTCGACACAAAGACCCCTAAGCTCACAACCTTAAAGCAGCCTTAATACTCATCCACCACGACTCAGGGAACTATGCAGAAGAGGGGGCGGAAAGATTGTGAGAGCCGTGGTGGGGGAGATTATCCAGAGGCATGGCCAGGAGAACCTGGCTGAATACTAGGCTGTCCATGGTCCCCTGTCACAAGGACTGATCCAGACGACCCATGGAGGAGGTTATCCAGTGGAGGGGGGAGGCGAGGGCAGCGGGGAATTGGGGATAACAACTCATTGTTTGCCCACTAAATGTTGTAACTCATTATGGACAATAAATTAAAAAAAAAAAGAAAAGAAAACCTACCAAAACTAGATGTTGGCGAGTATGCAGGGGTGGGGGAAAGAACCCTCATTCACTGCTGGTGGGAATGCAAACTTGCACAACCACTATGGAAAGCAGTGTGGAGACTCCTGAACAGGATGGATATTGAGCTGCCAAGGGACCCAGCTATCCCTCTACTGGGCATCTACCCTCAAGATTCCTCACCAAAGCAGAGAGACATTTGCTCAATCATGTTTATAAGCAGCTCAATTCATAGTAGCTAAAAATTGGAATCAACCCAAATGCTCATCACTGCAAATGGATATCAAAGTTGTGGTACATTTACACTGTGGAATTCTACTCAGCTGAAAGGAAAAAATGACATAATGAAATTTGAAGAAAAGTGGATGGACTTGGAGCAGATCATACATAGCAAACTCACACAAGAACAGCGAGACAAACACCACACATTCTCCTTCACCTGTGGTTCCTAACCAGGTTAAGCTTGAACAGTAAGCAAGCCTGTCATGGGCATTGAGAGACTGACAATGGGGATGGAGGGAGTGAGAGGGTGGGGGATGGGAGGGTAAGGGGAGCCATACACTAATCTAAACCCATAATGAATTGATACCATAAAATTCTTACTTTCATACAGGTAACTCTCAAGGAAGCTGTGGGCACCATCTGGTAAGAAGGGTTCTGAAGAGGGTGGGAGGAAGCCTAACCCCAAGACAAGTGGCTCTGGCCTATAACTCCCTGTGCCAATCATTGTTTACTTCCCACACTGAGCTGTTGATCAAAGAGACCCACGAGGTCCCCAGAACAAGACAGCTTATGCCAAAGCTCTTGAGTAGCAGCCCCTGGAAAAAGATAAGACCCTTTTGCCAAAGATACCACAGACCGTTTGTCTACACTGAGAGACTGCTGGATGCAGAAAGGAAACCAGCTCCCAGATGGTAGCCTGTGTAGTGCTGGAAGGCGTTACATGAGCAGCCAGGGGAAATTGGCCAACAAAATTCTGTGAAAGCAGGGGACATTGACATACAACACTGACTGATATTATGAGCATCCATTCTGCTATCTGGCAGAGACCAGCAAGCCAAGAAGTGCTCACTTATCTGTGCAATAGTGGTGTTAAACCTAGGTGGGTAATCAGATTGCTGATTGGCTAAGAGAACCACTCAGTGGCAAGGAATCCTTAACTGGAACTGTGATCCAAGGCAAGTTCTTATGGAGACCAAGAACCCAGACTCTAAAGGGAAGTCCCCACTAACCATGGGTCTACAGACAGGCTGCACCCACTAGAACCTCGCCAAATTAACAAGGTTTGTCTCTAACACATAATAATTTCATGGTCTCTTAGAGATTCTGTTTGTATTTTTCAGAAGGCAGCTAGAATCATGGACCACCCAATTCCACCAACAGGACATGGGATGATGGTTGACACCCAGGCAGGAAATGAACCACCCCTAACTCATCATCTAGGGCCCAGATGAAACCTTTGAGGAAGTGGCGAGATGAGCAAGAGAACCACCTCCAGAGCAAGTCAGATAACCTATAACAGAAAATACCCAACACAGTCCAAAGCAGAAATCCAGAGACTCTTAAGCAGTCTTAAAACACCCACCATGACTCAGGGAACTTTAGAGAAGAGGGTATAGAAAGATTGGAAGAGCCATGTTGGGGGAGGGAGTATCCAGAGACATTGCCCCCCTCAACAACAACAACAATAACAACAACAATGCAACACACAAACAAAACTGACTTCTGCTTATGCAATTCATAACCCCCATCCCATGGACCATTCCAGCAATCCCACTGAGAAGGGCCCTCAACGGGTTGGGGGTAGGGGGAGGGAAATGGGGTTACCATCACAAGACTTGTTCATATAGTGTTTCTAATTATCAACAATAAATAAGCAAGCACTATCTGCTAAGCCATCTCCCAGCCCCTATTCCTGAGAAAACATTAATCCCAAATTCCCTTTTATACCTTGAACACAGAATGCAGAGAAGGAAATATTCCTTCTCAAAGCAGCTAGAGCCCCATTTAGGAACAGAACAACATCCTTTGGGTTGTTGTGATTCAAAGAAGTCATGCGTGTGACTCAGTCTCTCAAGTAGGGAATGCAACTTCACAAACATGACCTTGAGAACTGTCAGGGGTAAAGAACAGAGGGGGGACCGGGAGAAAAATGGAAGTCAGAACCTTGCTGTATCTCACCCCTGAAAATTCTTCCTGATGGGTTTGAAAAAACCCAATGACAGGCTCTTGTTCAGATCTGGAGAGACACACACCAGGGGAGTGGTGGTTTATCAAGAAAGCATGTTTTCTTCATATGTAATAAGAGCACTAGGGGCTGGGCAGATAGTTCCACAGTAAGAACACTTGATGAACTAGCATGGGGTCCTGAGTTCAAGCATGGCCCCTTTATCCCCAGTGCAGGGCAGGTAGGCCGGAGTGAAGACCAGAGGATCTCTGGGGCTTGTTGATCAGCCCGTCTAACCATCGCAGTGAGTCTAGGTTCAGTGTGAGACTCCATCTCCAGGAAACAAATTAGAAGAGCAACAGAGGGAGACACTCCATATCTTCCTGGGGTCTCCCAGTGTGTGCACATGGGACTCATGTGTGTATGTACATGCATACACCATACACACACACACACACACACACACACACACACACACACACACACACAGGCAAATGACTTTAGAAAACATCAGCAGCGAGGTAATCATGAGATTGAACAGCATCATGGGGGCGGGGAGGTAGATGAAGGTCTTTAAACAAAGACAATCCCCAGTCCTGTGTAGTCAGTAAATTCTTTCTCTGATTAATTAAAGAAGTCATTCAGCATCAGCTAATCTCAGAATTTCATCTATAAACAAAAGGAAGAATAGAGAAAGAAGATAATAATAACAGCACATTTCAAAGGCTTTCTTTGTGTCGTTCTCATTGTATGGGTGAGAAACAGGCTCAGAGGAAAGTTAAGAACTAACATGGTCACAGAACTAGGAAAATCAATGGCAGGATTGAAGTGCCAGTGTCTTTTCCAAAGCTCTAGCTTGGCCTACAAACTTCTAACTTCATCGTGAGCAAAGTGTCTAATTTCTGAAAAGTTGGTGTGAAAGACTCGGGTGTTTTTAAAAGTTTGTAAGGTGGATTTCCAGCCTCGTGGCTGGAGGAGGTGTCACTCTGGGAAGATCCTAGGGTCCAGCCCTAAGGTATGTTTGGCAGCAGATCTGATTTCCAGCCTGAAGTTATGCAGAGTCGTTTCGTCTCTGCCTGGGTTCCTGCTTGCTGAACATTTGTACTTGCTTGTGGTGCTGGCTGTTTGGTTGTCTCTGTGGTTGGATTTATGAATGGGAGAAGCTTCTTCTGCCATTGATAGAACTTCCCCCCTGGATCTGTAAGCTTCAAATAAATCTCTTCCTCCAATTAAAAGAGAGAGTTTGAATAGCATACAACTACATTTCCATAAAACCTTCAGAATCATTACTAGGCTGTTAATATTGCAGGAACCATAAAGTCTTGTGTGTATTTATATCCAATTAAAGATCAGCCTTAGAGAAAATGGAGGAGAGCCAAGATCCATTGAAAAGACAAAAAGATAGACTGCCCACCACGAGACGCACCACCTCTACCACATCTGCCAAGGTGCAGGAGAAACTGCGGAGGAAGTGGCAACATGAACGCTGCTCTTACTGCTAGCCTGACAACTAGCTCCAGGGTGATAGCGACGGACGTGATGATCAATCAAAACATAGCAAAGCAGAAATACAGAGCTACAAAGAACTCAAGACTAAATCAGCCTGTCAACAGGCCATGGCTCAGGAAACATTGCAGAAGAGGGGGTGGAAAGATTGTAAGAGCCACAGAGTGAGTAGGAATACCCTGAGACAGGGACTCCCTGTTCTCCACAGGGACTGACTGAGACCTTCATGGCCCCACAGTGAATACCATAGCCCCACTGAGGAAGGCCCAAGGGTGACGGGAGCTAGGACGAGGGGATGAAAGAGTATATAAAAATAATTTTTTTAAAAAGATTAGTCAGGCATATGACAACCCCTGGTTCCAACCACTGGTTCCTTCCCTCACTGAGCTGTTGACCAAAGTGACTCATGAGATTCCAACAAAAAGACAGAATTCTGTCAAAGCTCTTGAGTGCTTTCCCCAGGCCTGAGGCAAAACTCTGTTACTGAAGAAACCACAGACTGCATCGATCAGCATCGAGAAACCCTTCAACGTCCGGAATGGT
>PVHP010030280.1:0-21822 GCA_004024765.1 Zapus hudsonius
CAGAGAAGTAATGACCTTCAGTGAAAGGCCATCACTACCAAGACAGGCCATGGACCCCACTTTCTGTTGGCTCTGTGGCCTTGGACAAGTGATTTAAAGTACCCGTACCATAGCTTACTCATCTTTAAAGTGGGAAGAGATTGGCTTCTGCCTCATAGGATTGTTAAAGCTTAAAGACACATTGTCGAGTGGGCAGAGGATGCCAGTGAAGCCTGTCTGGCATTGCCCTTTATCATCCTAGCAACAATCCTGGATCTTCTCTCTCTCTCTGTCTGCTGCTCCAAGCTTTCCCCATGCCTGTCTTCCTGAACAACTAACTCTTCTCACTCCTGCCTGTCTAATGAACTTCTCAGCATTGATACAAAACATTCCTTTGTCACTTGAGGTAGCACAAGTCAACTCCTGTGGTTGCTACCCAAACCCTCTATCCCTGTAAAAATGTGGTCATTCAACAAGATCCAGTCACCTCCCCAGCAATCACCAGGGATAATATGATTGCTGGTTACTGCTGAGTGCTGGTCCCCATCCCACTCTGCCCCACGTGATGAGAACACAGACAGGAAGCCTCCATGGTAAGTCTCTCGTGGACGTGGGAGTGGAGGGTCAAGATCTCTGTCCCTTCCACTCTCCCTCCGTCAACCTCCTTCTCATCCTTCATCTCAGGCTTTCATCTTTAGACATACATTATATTTAGAGTCCACATGGGCCAAACCAAAGCCCCCAGGCCTCCGATCGAACCCTACACTGCTAGAAGGAAAGAGAAGGCAGAGGAAGATTGAAGACGCCAGCCCCATGCAGACCTCTGCTCCAGAAATCAGGCAAGACTGACTCACTGCCAAACTCCAGCACCTACATGTCTCCGAGTCTGGTAGTTATTGGACAATGATAGGTCCCACACTCTGTTGGTACAAACATGCACCCCTACATGCTGTGGGGTTAACCGACAACCCACCACAAGCTGAGCTAGGACCAAGGAACCAAACCAGCAGCGATTCATAATTAAAATGTAAGAATAGAAGTGACTGAACAAGGGGACCAGCTCAATGCAGCCGGCAGTGCCCCATTCTGGAAGGATCCTGCCCAAACATCCCTCCAGTACCCCTGCCTGTGGGAACATGTGGGAGCACTTTGCAGCCTGGCCAAGCGTGGCACAACGTCCCCACCACTCAGCCACATGCTGAATCAAGTCTTCAGAGAGCTCCTGCAACGTGCTAATTTTCGTTTATAAATACTAAATTGAAGCAGCCGTGGTGCGTCATCGGGTTTATTAGTGAGTGGCTGTTTGTCTAGAGAATTGTGTGTCGTGTGCTGCAGAGAGACTCTTCATTTGGAAAATCACCGTTTCTAGCGCCTTGTGTTTTTAGGGAAAATAGTTATAAGGTGGGAGACAAGGAGCCGGGCTGGAGAGCCAGTAATATGCAGTGTGGGCCTGGGAGTCTCCACTGATCATAGCAGGGATGGCTGACTCAGCCTCTGTGAGCGGAGGGCTAGCAAGTGACCTGGAGGTGCCAGGCACTGCAGTGGGCGCTCCGGCATGAGACTCCAGGGCCAGGCTGCTCAGCAGCTCCCTGAAGGTTTCCAGGTCCTCTCTGCTCAGTGCATGATGGTGCAGATGCCAGCGGGTCACAGAGGAAGGTCATCAAGGCTTGGCCTAAGGTTGCCACTTTTGAATCCAGCGTCTCCCTCAGAATCAGCCTGCCTCAGTATTTCCATTCCCTTTATTCATGGGTTGGGAGCAGTCCTTAGGAGGAGTGGCCCAAGGGTAGAGGTAGTCATGGATTCTAGGGCACAGGTATTTTGTGTCCTATGTCAGTTATGATCTGCAGGAGGGAGCCTCCCCCATGCTTCTTGGCCAGGCCACTTGCCTTCACAGCACAGAATTTCTTGGGATTGCGGTAGGCAGTGGGCCTTCTGGGCCCTGGTAGAATTCAATTTTCTGGCCTCAGCCAGTCACCTTCCAATCTTCTCTGCTGGGAAACTCAGGCGTCACCTACAACAGTCTTTATTTTTATTTTTGTCTTATCCTGGACTTCGGACAACCACCCTGGAAGCAAGCTGATTCCACCCCTAGGGTCATTGCTAGGGTCTTAAATACCTATGTGTCAAGAAAGTGCATTCCAGGAAATGAATTCTTGCCTGTCTAGTTTTCTGCTTCAGCCCCCTTGAAAAAGAATGCTGGAGAAGTTGAACATGCTGACCCATGCTTTTAAGGGTAGCACTTGGGGAGGGGGCTAAAGCAGGAGAATCACCATGAATTTGAGGCTACCCTGAGCTACATCGTGAATTCCAGGCCAGCCTGGGCTTCAAAATGAGACCTTGTCTCTAACAAGAAAAAGAAGGATGGGGAGGGAAGGGAGGAGGAAGATAAGGATTTTTTGTTATGTATGTGGTATAGCATATGTGATGTGTAGTATGTGTGCTGTGTGTGGTGTATGAATGTGCCCACAAGAGATTTGGATGAGGCCATTCCGACAGTCCTCAAGGGAACTAGTCTGAGACATGGTATCCTGCCACTTGTTGTCTGGACACAGCTCAGGGAGGTGGTGGTGGGTTTCAGAGTGAGCAGGATGGTGTCACCAAGCTCTCTGGAAATAGAGACCTGTGAAGCCCATCTGCATGGTCTCTATGCTGGAACTGGGTAAGTCCACCCTTTTCAGGATTCTCAACTTGGCTTGTAGTTTTGGTTCTAATCCCCAGCTGGGGACTGGCCATGTCTCCCTGGAGCGCCAGGATCAGCCCCGAGAGTGAACTCCTAGGCAGTGCCAGCGAGACGTTTTTAGAGTGATTAAATGTAGCAATAACTCCTCACTCTCTCTTAAGACTCATTTCCTATTGCCCTATTAAAAGGGATAGAAATCACTCCTGGAAGGCTGCCCGACACCTTCTCTGGGTGGGACCGGACACCAAGCAGTCTTGGCCAAGGTCAGATGGAGTTTGTGTAAGTCTTCCAGGACACTCATCTGCCAGGCCTGCTTTACTCTTGTCTCAGCACATGCCAGAGACCAGGCCTGACATCTGGCTGTGGTGGCAGCCTGGGTTGCTCAGACATGTGTCCCAGAGGGTCCAGCCATCTTTATCATAACCACCCACCCCCACCACCTGTCTGTAGGTCTGCAGCCTGGCTAGGAAACCTGCCCTAGAAGACTAGGGACCAGTCATCTCGGTGAGCTCTGGATCAGATTCCCACTGAGCGCTCTCTGCAGGCTGCTCTTCTGTACCAGAGATGTCCCGAGAGAGAGCCATCGGTCTGTCTTCATGAGTCCACGTGGCTTCGTGGGGAATGGCGACACTGGGTCTGCACACCTGCTGTGGATTCTGTACCTGCCCTTTGCAAGCTGGTTTTCAATTTTGTGGTTTTTTTAAAAAAAAAAAACATTTTATTTGGAAACAATTTTATACTTACGGAAAAGTTTCAAGAATCATACAAAGGATACTCATATACTCTTTACCTTGATTCACTGATTATTAATATACATTTAAAATAAATCTTAACAGCCAAGCATGGTGGTATACACCTGAAATCCCAGCCCTCAGGAGACAGAAGTGGGATGGTCACCACACGTTCAAAGCCAGCCAGCTACATAGTGAAGTCCTGCCTCTAAATAAATAAATAAATAAATTTTACTAAGTATATTTAAAGTATACAAAAGAATTGTGAGTTACATGGAGACAGTAACATTTGGTAAAATGGAGCACAATGTCTTTCAATTACTCTTTGGGGGCAAGAACAGCCACAACTTACTCATATAGCAGGAATCTTGAGTGAATACACTGTCCACATTGAGGTAAATAGGCTTATTTCTTCTCCTTTCCTTCCTTCCTTCCTTTTCTTCTTTTCCTCTTTCTTCACCTTCTCTCTCTCTTTCTCATTCGTGCACACGTGTGTTTGTGTGTTTGTGTGTGTGACATGGTCTTACTATGTAGCCTAGCTACACCAATCTGAAATTCATGATCCTCCTGCCTGAACCTCCTGATCATCCTAAAAATGTCAAATAATAATTCTATCACATAACACATACAGGTGCTACATTCTCTTGTCAGTTTATCTTAGACACTTAGGTTCTTTCTATATCTTGGCTAACATGAATAAAGCCTCAGGAAACATGGTGGTGCCCTTCTTTTTAGGAGGTGGTGACTTCACTTCCTTTGGATATAGTCCCAGAAGGAGAATATCTTGGTCAGTTGGTTAGTCCCATTTTTAACTTATTTAAAAACTTCTGTATTGTTTTCCATAGTGACCACATCAATTTACCTTCTCACCAGCATGGGTTCCCTTCTCTCCACCCCTCACCAATAGTTGCTATTGTTATCGTAAATGTAAGACCTGAAATTATGACGCTGTTGGAAGAAAATGTAAGGGAAAGGTTTCTTGACATTGGCCTTGACAGTGTTATTTTTTTTAATATCACACCAATCTTAGGTTATGAAAGCCAGCTGCAACAAAGGAAACAGTCAGCAAAATGAAAAGGCAACCCATAACCTAGGAGAAAAAAAATATTTTCTGGGTGTGGTGGCACACACCTTTAATCCCAGCACTCAGTAGGCAGAGGTTGGAGGATTATCGTGAGTTCAAGGCCATCCTGAGACTCCATAGTGAATTCCAGGTCAGCCTGGGCTAGAATGAGACCCTACCTGAAAAATAAATAAATAATTGCAAATCATTCATCTGCTAAAGGGTTAATATCCAAAATGTGTAACAAGCTCATATAATATACAAAATATGTAAAAGTGGGTAAAGGGACCCAAACCAACAGTTTTTCCAAAGAAGATATAAAAATGGCCAGTAGGCAGATGAGATGGTTTTCAAGGGAATGTAGATCAGTGTCAAGAAATCTGTCACCAAACAGGTAAACATGTGACTAGCTGTGCAATCCTCTCTGAGTCCCAGGCTCCTCACATATTGCCTGGGAGCAGGTCCTTCCTCCAGGAACCTTAAAAGGTCATGAGTGCCTCAGAGGAACTAGGTGAGGTTGTATCAGTCAGGTGCTTTATACCTTGCTGTAATGTCAAACTCTGAAATCAAGTCAAGTTCTTCTCTTCATCCTTTTGACTTGCTGTCTCAGGGCAGGCTTCCCACATCACTGTGGGAAGGGGGGGGGGATAAGATCCAGTGACTCCAACTAACCTTTAAATGTTTTGGCCCTGCTAGGATACCGTACATCACTTCTACTCGCAGCTCATTGGTGGAAGTTAATACATGGTTATGCCATGATGAGCATTTGGTTAGCTATGGCTTTCTCTGCCACACAGAACTCTGTAACTATCATGGAACTAGTCACTTGAAATGATGGTGCCAAGAGCAACTGTTAGTCTCTGTGTGATGGTTAAGTGTATTGTCAACCTGACCTGTGGAATACTCCACAGTTATCTTGGGTGGGTCTCGGAGCTTGCCTACAGGAATGATTGGCAAAAGGAGAGGGTCCCTCCTCCAAAGTGATCCCCTCCCCCAGAGTGGGTGGCCTTCTGGAAGGGGACTGGCTATAAGGAAGCTTGAGGGGAAGGGAAGCCCTCTTCCTTCCTCCCCCGGCTGCTGGTGCTTGTTCCTGACTTGCACTCACATCCTGCTCTCCTACCCTTCCTGGACATCGGGACCTCAGTCTCACATCATGGATTGAAGACCATTGGCTCCTTAGGGAGCCTTCAGGCCTTCAGTGCTGTATTGGGACTTCTGAGGCCTCCAGCCATGTGGACCGAACAGCTACCGGTTCCTTCACTCCTGGGCCTACAAACTACTGTTGTTGGACTGCCATAAGCTACCCCAGTAAATCCTCCTTTTTATTAAAATTTGTTCTATTGGTTCTGTTCCTCTAGAGAACCCCAACTAATGCACTCTGACACATTCTGATTAAAAACAGGGAATTTGCAAGAGGCACAGACGAGGGTCCTGCATGTCTGGGGCAGGGGAGAAGGAAAGCGTCAAAGACAAACCTCAGTGGGCCGGGGGAGGGGGACGAGGTAGCAGCCCCCCAACATGCATGTTCTGCTGGATAATCTTCCAAGTCCACAAAGTGTTCCTACCTCCTTCTTAGCATCTGATCCCACAGCCATTTCATTTTTTCCACGAACTCACCAGCACCCTAGAGCTTCCACCACAGCCAGCTGGGATCCCTTCCTCTCAAGCTGTGGCAAGAGATCAGGTTCATTTTGTTTGTTAACTTCCAGCTTGCCCTGTGCTTTTGAAAAACAAAGAAAAATTAATTTGCAAGGGAAACTGAGTAGCTGAGACAGTCATCTAGAAAGCAAGCTCCAT
Source organism: Zapus hudsonius (assembly GCA_004024765.1). Classification (NCBI taxonomy): domain Eukaryota; kingdom Metazoa; phylum Chordata; class Mammalia; order Rodentia; family Dipodidae; genus Zapus; species Zapus hudsonius. The sequence continues at coordinate 6,251 of PVHP010030280.1, forward strand.
TTTACTACATGGAATGTTCCAGAACACAACCTACTCCATAGTCAATGATGTTTAAGACATCCCAGAAAATAATGATGTCAATAAAACGATCTAGAAACGTCCAGAGACAGAATGAATATACAAAGTCAATTTGATGCAAACATTTGCCAAATGCAACTTAAAAAGAAAGGCATGGCTAGAAGGAAATGAAGGGTATCTCAGCTTGCTTGGATCCCATCTAGTGAGATGTGCCTGTTGATGAAACTCTCAGATGTCCTGGCAAAATGAGGTTGCCCTGGAAGGTATGACCCTCAGTTACTGTACATCTCTCACTGTGACCCAGTTACAGAAATCCATGGCTCAGTACTGGTCCATGAACACACCTGAGCGGCATTGGTCTGGACAGGAGTTCTTGTTAAGTAGAACTCAGTTTTCTGAGCAAGGGATACAGAATCCTGAGCCCCTGAAGCTGTTGAATAATGGAGATCCTCAGTCTTGTCCTTGGAACTGCAAAAACTTCTCCAAGCACTCAGGAGGCAGAGGTAGGAGAATCACCATTAGTTCAAGGCCACCATGAGACTCCATAGTGAATTAGTGAGTTCCAGGTCAGCCTGGGCTAGAGCAAGACCCTGCCTCAAACAAACAAACAAACAAACAAACACCTCCCCAAGCCATCAATGAAATGTTTAACTCTACTCAAGATCCAGCCTTGGCCCCACAGGGTGTATTTGGGGTTTTCTTCTGCCTCACCACCTCACACCCACATTCCAGAAGCACTCTCTCTCTCGTTGATGGCTGCTGCTTACTCAAGTCTGTATTAAAGAGTCGGCCCAGGATAGGAGAGCCAAGTGTCATATTTCATAAAGTAGATAGTGTGAGCGATTTTAATTTACACAGAAGCCGAGCCCAGGGTCTGTGTGCGGCAGAGAGAGCCACAGAAAGCTTCTCAGTCTGATAGCTCAAGACTCTCTAAGTTGCCATAAATTCTGATAAAATGTCTTCCCAGCAGCTAAAGATAATTTTTATAAGCTTTTGGAAGGGACTAATAAAGCTGTAATCTACTGTCTTCCATTATTTAAAGACCTGGCTCGAGGGATGTGATCTGTAAGGGTTTAATATATAAATAGGGAGACGTATATTAATTCTGTATCTCAATCCATCACCCTCTCTGAGAAGGAGCAGCGACAGGGGTCTGCTTGCCCCAGGACCAGCCACATGTCTGGGCTGGACCTCAAAAGGTCTGTCTCTAAGCCTTCTTCCCTCCAACCCCCCCCAACCACACAGAAAACCCTGAGCTCTACAGAGATGATTGAAGGTGTTTGGGCCTGTGCCCCCAATTCTCCCTGGCCCTGAGTGATAACCCTAAGGTCACAATCCATGTCTGAACAAACCCGATTCCATTGTGACAAGGCCTGGTGGTGACGAGGATGACTTTGTCATGTCTGACAGTAGACATAGACAGGTTGGGGATTTTCCCATCTCCCCACTGGCTTAGTTCTCTAACTCTGAGGTTACCCGTGCCAACGCCAGCCTGGGCATGAAATAACAAGGAGCTTAAGTGCAGAGCAGAGAAGCAACCCTAGTATCTGACTCCAGCAGCCCTGGTCACCTGCTGGGGAGGCAGAGCAGGCTCTGAGGCTGCAGCAGCCTGGTGGTTTCTCCTTGCTGAATGTCCCACAATGCACTGCAAAGCTCCTGGACAGGATGGCTGTCCAAGCTCCTGCACATCAGCCTCTCAAACTCACTGTAGCCAAGAGCCCTTGACATGATGACCTAGAGCCAGGGAGCTGCTCTTCTGGGCTGGCCTCTCTCCAGTGTCCTTTCCCACCCTTCGCCTGCCTGCGGGAACAACGCCAGGAATACATCGGTGACAGTGGTGCTGTTTTAACCATAAGCTCTCCTCCCAGCTTCACTGGTGGAACCAGAGCTTGTATTTCAGAGGCTCCAAAGCCCAACTTCAGAGTCAGAACCAACATCCAAATCCTCATGTGGCCGTGTGTGGTGGCACATGCCTTATCCCAGCACTGGGATCCCAGAGCCTTGTGCAGTCTTCTCTTCAAACATTGCCAGAGAGAGAGAGAGGAGAGAAAGGAGAGAGGGAGGGGAACCTGGCAACATTTGAATGGGTCACAGGAAGAAGGTGGTAAGAAGAGAGTTTGTGAAGGAAATCAGCCCCCCACGCATGGAGGTGAAGCAGAAGACGCCTTGCATAGACCTTACATGTATCCAGAGACCCATTAGCTATTGCAGGGAAGTGGACAGCCTGTCCTGGGAAGGGAAACTTGGCTGGACTCAGTGTCCAAATCAAGTCTTTCTCTGTGACCATTGCACCAGCACGTATCTTATTATTAATTAATTTTTTTTGAGACAGACACTTAACCAGGGTGGCCTGGAACTCATGGCTATCCTCCTGCTTCAACCTTCTGAGGACTGGAATTACAGGTGTATGCCACCATGCCAAGCTTCAGGGCTTAAGTATACAGAAAGATCTTGAAGGACAGGATGATCCACTAAGAGGAGAGAGGGGGTGGTGGGATCTCCCAGGCGTGAGTCTAGTGGTGGCTGGCTTCCAAGATATCCCCTGAGCCATCTTCACATGGAGGCCACCAGCAGCAAGCGTATAGGCAACAGTTTTCCCCTAGTTCAAGACTGCCTAGTGGTCTGGAAAGTCATCCATCCATTGCCAACCTCTGTGACTTGCTTTCTCTACCTCGACAGACTCCCAAGCATTGCCCAATGACTGGGATACCTGAATCAAGCCTTTCCTACAGTCATTGCCCAGGGTGGCTTCCATCTGCCTGGCTGAACCTTAAAGGAGCCGAAGGGCCAAACCCCAAACCCAAGAAAATGGAAGCTTAATTCCACTTTGTGCAATGGCACCCATCAGTAACAACACATTTGGGCCAGGAAGACCGGGCTGAGTACTAGGATATACAGGATCCCTTGCCACAAGGACTAATACAGACAGCCCACGGAGGAGGATATCCAACTGATCAGGGATGGGGAAGGGGGGAATTGGGGAATTTGGGATAACAACGCATTGTTTGCCCACTAAATAATGTAACTCATTATGGACAATAAATATATATTTTAAAAAAATGAAGTGAGCCCTTTGCATGCTGAGCAGATAGACTGAGCGGGTCTAGCTGTGTGCTTGTGAGGCACTTCTCAGAGGTAGCCCACCATCCACGGAGTCAGGGGTCTCCATAGTCAGAGGGGCCTTCATGACCAGCGCTGATCCCATGGGGAAAGGATTGAGGAGAGGTTGCTCTGGGGTCTCTTCTCACAAGGACACACTTGCTGCAGATTAGTTCTTACCTGTAGGACTTCAAATAGTTTCAATCTCTTCCTTAGAGACTCCATCTCTGAACACCGTCAGGCACCTGGGGTGGGAGGGGGATTCGGTGTAGGAGTGAGAATAACACATCAGATTAGCCTGGTGCTATTTCTCCCGCCCTGGAAAATGAGTGTGGGACTAAGAGACAATTGAGGAGGGGGGCAAAAGGACTCAAGAAGGGCAAAGTGGACAATGCCTGTCCAATATCAGCCCAAGCCTCACTGCAGACCCACCTTGAGCACACTGACTCTGCCGAGGTCACCCCCATCAAGCAAAGCTTGCTTGGCTCACACAGAATTCTTAGAGATGGGAATGTGTCACCCATGTTTAAAGACTGGGCAATTGCACATGCAAACCTGGGGCTCTGGCTTCTAAAGCCTCAGCTCTGGACCCTCTGGGCTACATAGCAACTGCACCCACTTCCGACTCACGCCTGACTTCTTCCCCAGTTCACCCCAGCCTGCCATTACCTCCCTGACTATCTCTGGGTACATGTGGCCCTGTGGTGCCAGGGAGCCACCCAGGCTTGCAGAGGCGACAGCGCAGCATGGGTCCTCTTTGATTCCAGAACTGCCCATCCAACATCCTGCTGCTCCTTCCCTCTAAGACCATGGTTCAGAATTGACATGAAAGCTGATTAATATACAGTCAGGAAATTCCGACATTTGATATGGCATCTGAGGGCCTCATTATTTGTATGAAATAAAGGGATCTTCCCAAAATATTCATTCCTCCTCTCCTCTGGGGTTTGGAGCTAGTTTCCCCAAGGCCCTGACTCACCCACCATTTGGACACTGACCAGAAGATCCTGCAGGCTGGGGTGGTCGGCTTTCTGACACCACCCTGCCACCTGCAGCCCCAGAGACTTCCATGTAGAGGCCGATCTTGGTATTTATTATTGAACATTCTGTCTCCAGCTCATAATCTTTGACTGTTCTTTGGCTCTCGCCTGAAGCCTCTCCCACAGCCTGGTGCTTCTGATCGTTGGTGCCGCAAAGATTCCTCTCTGTGCACAGGAGGAAGGAAACTTGTTAGCGCACAGTGCTGCTCAGCCAAGAACAAGCAACAGAGGAAACGGAAATAGATCCCGGAGCCCACTGCCCTCCTGCCTGCTGGCTGTGGGACCTCGGGCAAGGCCAAGGCACGCTACAGCTCTGCTCTGATGTTTGATTATTCTACCGCCTCAAGGGGGATTGCTCACCTCAGAGGAAATTTATAATGATCAAAGATGAGGAAAATCTTTGGGAAATATCAAGCGGCATATAAAAGTAATTGCCGAAACCAAGCACAGTGGCACGTGCCTGTCATCTCAGGACTAGGAGAGCTGAGACAGGAGGATCTGGGGTTTGAGTCCAGCCTGGGATGCATAGAACACTTTCCAGAAAGGTCTCCTTGCTATCCCTGGAGGTGGGAGCTGGTGCCCCCAGGAAACAGATGAGCACACAGTGACATTCACCAACAGGCTGGCTAGGTTACTTAGGCCGGCAGGACAGGCAGAATGAGGGGCAGGGGTTGCATGTTGGAGGCCCAGACTGCTGGAGGAGAGCTGCCCTCTCAGGCCTGGCCTGGCCTTATTCTGTTCATAGCACCAGGGGGACACTTCCTGAAGCATCCGTCAAAGATGAAGCCACTGTTCTGGCATCAAGGGACTAATGCTGGAATGGCCAGCCCTGGGAAGGCAGAAGGCATAGTGTGGGCCAGAGGACATTGCAGGCTAATGAGCTCTCTGAGAAGAGAGAAGAGAGCAAGCCATGCTGGTCCCGGGCTTAGTTCATGGATCACCCATGTGAAGCGGGGATTGGTGAGGGGAGAAAAAGGAGATGACCTTTTAAGGTGCCTGTGGAACATGAAAAACACGTGCAGGGCCCACTGGACTCCATGGGCTCTGAGCAAGTTTGAAGCTTTCATTCACAAACCAAAGAAGCTTTGTGCTCTTATTTTCGCTCCTCTGTGGGTTGAGATGGAAGACCTTGGGAAGGTGAAATGTGACCAGAGAAGAAGTCCAAGTGCCAACACAGCAAGTGGAAATCACCATCCATCTCCCGGGGTCTCGTGTCTCAGCCTGACGTGACTGCAACTTGGGAATGTCTCCCAGGGGCTTATGCTGGCCAGCAGCCAGAGGTACAATTGGGAGACAGTGGAACTTTGAAAGGTGGGCTTAGAGAGAGGAAGTTAGGTCATTGGAGTGTGCCATCAAAGGAGATAGTGGGACTGTGGCCCCTTCCTGTCTCTCTGCTTCCTGACTGCCACAAAGAAAGCAGCTTCCCCATGTCATACCTTCTTCCATGATGTGCTCAAACTCAAAAACAATGGAGCCAACTGACCATGGACTGAATCCATGGGCCAAGACAAACCCTTCCTCATGACAAGGGGACCACCTCAGGTATTTTGTCTCAGTACAGGACACTGACTAGCACAGTGAAAAAAAATTAACTTTGTGTCAAGCTGGTGACATCTCAGGGTGCTTGTTATAGCAGCTAGAATTAACTAACCAACACACAGAGGTCTCAGATGTGAACCAAGTCTTATCTATAAATGAAGGCTCTGCAAGATGGGGAGCTCAGGTGACCCCAAGAAGGAAGGACTTAGGCTCTCAAGAACAGCTGCTACAGCAGAACAGGGCTGTTCTCTCTCTCTCTCTCTCTCTCTCTCTCTCTCTCTCTCTCTCTCGGAGCCTGGATGCTCACAGAGGCAGAGCACCCAGGATGCAGGTATACAGGAGGAAAGCATCTCTCCTGGGGTCTCTGTGCCACAAGGACCTTGCTGGCTATTCCAGAACCTAGTGTGACAGCAGACCTATAGTGCAGTGGCAACCTGCAGAGCTCTGCAGGCAGGAACTTAGACCAATGCCCTCACTTCTGGTTGCAGCAGAAGTCACTGTCCCCCAATACCGAGCCACTTCGGGCTAAGTAACAGATCCATCAGGCTTCTCCCCTGGACTGCAGCCTGCCACCTCTCCCCCTGTCCAAAGCCCCAGAAGAACCAGGGAAGCAGCAAACAGGACTCCCCAAGCCACAACCTAACTCAGCAGGACCTCACATTCCTTCCAACCCAGCACCCACACAATGTGCTGGACAGCATTTGCTTGGAGAACACACATCCTCCCTCTCTGTACCAGAAGCCTGAGACCCAATGTAAGGCATGTCTTTTCTGAAAAATCCCGAGTTGGCAGAGGTTCAACACAAGGCAGTTTAAAGCCACATGGACTCACAGGTTTTCTACCCACAAAATGAGTGCCCTGGTACATGACTTGCCCCTCTCAAAATATAGTTTAAAAACACAATAAAAATATTACACTGCCAGGTACCAATGCTCTCACCTCCCAGAATGGAAAAAGCCACTTTCTATAGTCTAAATGAACAGGGGTTTGCTTTCTCCCGAAATAGGATAGCTAGAGGGAGGCACTTTGAGTTATTCAATTGGTTGAGTTACTCAATTATAGGAGCAAGGCCCAAGGACTGTTTTATCTTTCAGTTTCACCATTTTTAGCCTGCTGGCTTTAGATTGCATGTGTTTGCCTCCTGGTTCTAAAATGGCTGCTGGCTCTGTAGCCTCACATCTGCATCCCAGGCAGGGGAAAAAAGGGGGAGCGTAGGGGAGATTAAAGCCAAAGCTTTCTCAGAAAGACAGAAGACACAGCTTGCTAAGGGGAAGCTCACAGGCCTGGGCCAGGACAGCAATGGGCTGGGACCCCAGCTTGCAGGAGGGTTAGCGGTTTCTTAGCTCAGTGTCCCTCTAGTCCCCTGTGGCCAGCCACCAGATCCTGGGGCTTGCTGCTCTCCCAAATGGCCCCTCTTCCCTTGGGGACTTTAGTCATTCAGTTCTCTCGTTCCCCTGATGTCTGAGGGTAACTTCTCTAACAGGTCATCAAGCTGTGGCTTTCTGAGGGGAGAATAGGAATGGGGGAAGGACACTGCAGGGCTTCAGCTTCTGTGAGAGGCTGGCCTCAACTTTGTCTTCTGGAAAGCACTGGACACTGAATGCCACCAGAGTTGTCCTACCATTCACTGAAGCTGCCCCCTTCTGCACAGTGAGGAAAATGGGGTAAAAGAGGTTCTCCACTGGGCAAGCACAGGGTTCTCTGGAGAGGGCAGTTGTGGACATTAGCAGGCCCTCCTACAGCAGGTGGGAGGGACACCAAAATGGCTGCCCCTGGCGGACCCCTCCATGTCCTTTGGGACCTGGCTCAGAGTCTCCTCTTATAGGAAGTCACACCCTGGTTTCCCAAGACACAAGCAAGCACAGCCTGGAGAGAGGGCTGAGGAGTGGTGGGCCTGGCTGATGGTGCAGCAAACACCCAGCAGGTCAACAGCCATGTTACTGAAGACTCTGTGCCGACTGGTCACTCAGTCATGGAAGCAGAACCACAGCCCTTGGCCACTCCGGAGTCCTGGGCCCAGTGGTCTGAATGTTTTGTTTGTCGTTTTATTGTTTCTTGAGACAATGTCTCACTTTGTAGCTGAGGCTAATCTAGATGGAGCTCACTATGTAGCTCAGGCTGGCCTCAAACCCATGATCCTCTTGCCTCTACCTTCCAAGCAGTGAGATTACTGTCATGACCCACCACACTGACTCCCATAAGTCACTTTAAATTCTACCAAAATATAAAGTTATTATACTCTTAAGAAAAAAAACCCAAACTGCTGATAAAAGAATAATAAGAGTGGTCATTCATTGAATGCCCACTTCATCCAGCTGCCTCCTTTCCAAACCTGTATCCACCCCAGACCCCTTCCTGGTTTCCTGACCACTGAGGATCAAGTTCATGTCTTCCAGGGTCTCCATCTTCCTTGTCCTATGGCTCAGCCCCACCTCCACCCCATCATGAAGTCACAGCTCAGAAAGGCCAGTGCTGGTCATGTGGGTCCTGGGTGAGCTGATTGTCAGACTAAATGGCTTCATCCAGTCCCTCAGCCAGGGCCTAGTGCTCCAGTCCCAGCCTGACACCTCTGGCTTTGGGAATAACTGGAGATTGTGGGTGGGAAGCCAGGATTCAGAGCCCAGTGACAGCCTTTGTCTTCTCAAATCCAGCTTTAGTTGCCTCAGCTCTCGGATTGTGGAAATGAGACTCCCAACACCCGGAGAGCCTTTTATGAATAACAAGCAGCATCGGGGACTTTTTAAAACTTGCTAATATTAATTTTATAGAAATAAAATCTAATTTAATTCCTCCTGGCTTTCTCCCATTAACTTAATGTTATGGACTTTTAACGGATGTTTTAATTAGACATTCCTATTAATGGCACTGTGGCTCAATTTTCAGTGAGGGCCTAAGCTGCCAATATTCCCATCTGAACTGTTAATTAAGGTGAGGAAATACTTTCAGGTTGTAGGAGGTTATTGCCTGAGCTCTTTGGAGGATGATGAGGTCCCAGTAGACCAGACATACAAGGGCTGGGAGGAAATGAGGGTGGAAGTGGGGTTTGGGACCATGGAGGAAGGCAAGTCAGGCATCCAGCCACTTGGAGAAAGGGACCCAACCTGGCAACAGGGACTTCTTGCAGAGAAGAGTATGTCAAGGCTGACTCCAGATACACTCTTTTTGCCCTCGCCTCTGGGTTTGTGGAATAGTCAGTTGGCAAGTGTATGAGCTATTTGCTGTGTAACAAAATGCCCTCAAACTTAGAGGGTTTCTAAATGACTTTTGCTTATTTCCTCTCTTCAGGACAGAAATCTGAGCTGAGTTTAGCCAGGCCTTTCTTTGTGTCTGGGCAGGTTTGGCTCCTCTTGGCTTGGCTGTTTGGGTATCTGCATTGAACTCTCTGGCTGATGTCCTGGGGTTGGCTGAGCGGTGATGTATCACTGCCGACGTCACCCGTGGGCATACAGATACATACACACCGCTTGTGGGTTAATGAACGTGTGCTCTCTATTGCGGGGAACGAGGCAGAATATATAGAGCTTCCTGGCCAATCAGAGGGCTAATGGTAAGAACCTGTGCATAACGGCCAATCGAGATAACCTCCTGAAACTCATTAAGCTAAGCCCCTCGTGGCAAGCTGTCAGGTGCCGTCCAAGACTAAGCCAGGGTGTGCCTCCAAAGGCCCCCAAAAGCTTTCGCCCCTGACAGTGATGGTCTTGCTGGGCTGCTGGACTTACTTTAGCCTAGCTTGAAGGGTCTCAAGAGATGTGAGAATGCACCCCTCTGTGCTCACACATGTGTCAGGTAGGTGTCTGTGAGGGTCATGTAGCAGGTGCAGCCAAAGGATGAAGTTAAAGGTTCCTCTAATGACTCCACTTTGCAAAGTTGACTGTGTTGTTGAGACAGATCAGAACCATCAAGGCAGATGTCTCCAGCTCACACACCTGGAGCTTGTGGCACATGGACAACTAACACTGTGGGACTGGATGATGTTCATCTTGAATAAGGGCTTCTGGACTGCTGAGTCCATCTGATGGATCCCTGCCTGCCTGGTTACTAGACTCACATGTGTGTATTTGTGCAGAATCTCTCTGTGTTGGAAAGTTAGAAATAAATAAATTTAAATTTTTTAAGTCCCATGCAGTAACAGACTAGGAAATGAATTTGAATAGGCACTTTCCAAAAATAAAACATACCGGTGAATAATGAACACTCCAAATGTATCTTGGCTCATATGACATCGGATGGTACAAACCCAAACACAGTGAGGTACAGGGAGTAAGAGTCAGTGTCCAGAGCAGGGCTTCCTAAGGCCTTTCCTGTCCCCATCCCTTTCTGCCCCCTGGTCCTTACACTGGAGGAATTTTTACATGACTCTAGGTATACATGTATATGACATAACTAAATAAATCAAATATTTCAGTTATAATAAATTACGAAGACATTTATTTAAAATAATCCTTTGATATACATAAAATTCTGGCATTTAATTGGGATCTAAAACAATGAAATAAAATCTAAAAGAAATGTGCACATTAATAAGATGGTTGTGATTGTTTGCTTTTATGTAAAGAATTAAATCTTGGCTGAATATATGATACCACTGGCCACAGAGTATCAACATTTCTCAGAGGTGCTAGATGTTTTGATTTTATAATAGTCAATTCTGGGACTGTGACTTCGCATAAGTACATACTACAAAATGGCAGAAGTATAATTAGGGCCATTCCAGAAAATCATGGGAAATTCTGTCCTAATCTCAAGACAAAATTTACTGGACTTTTTAAAATGAAACTCAAACCTGCAATTCAAACAGCAGCTTTTAAAATTAAACATTCTAACACGATACAATCCATGGCTACACTAATATCGTGTTTTCTATAATGTAACCATAATGTTTCTATAAGGAAGAAGGCTTTGTGTGTATAGTAAGAACAGTACAATTCATAACATGCAATAATCTGCAATCTGAGCCAAGATGGCATTCAATGGTGTTACGTGGTGTGAGGGCACACACAGTGTGAAATGGGAGTGCTATGTGTTCAGAACCAAGGCTGATGTGCTCAATCCAACTCCACCAATAAGCCGGAGAATGATAGCTGACATCCCAGCAAGTGATGAACCACCCCAGGCCTATCATGTAGGCCCGAAATGAAACCTTTGAGAATACCTATCCCCACATTGAGTCAGTTAACCCAGGATAGGTCAACGAGACAGACACCAATGAGATCCAACACAACCCAAAGCAGAAGTCCAGAGACACTTAAGATCTCAACAATAAAGCAGACTTAAAACTCATCCACCATGACTCAGGGAACTGAGCAGAAGAGGGGGCAGAAAGAGTGTAAGAGCCATGGTGAGGGAGAATATCCAGAGACATTACCACCCTCAGCAACAACACACTAAGTGGGGAGAACCAGGCTGCCTCCTGTGCTAATCATAACCCCTTACCCCATGGACTGATCCAGTACACCCAACGAGGAGGGCCCCCAGTGGGATGGAGACAGGGAGGAGGGAAATGGAGTACCATCATAAGATTTGCTCATACTGTATATCTAATTGATGATAACAAAGATATCAACAATTAAAAAGGTGATGTCATGTGATGCAACACAGGCAAGCACTGCCAGAAACACCTCAGATCCATTATGTGTTTGCTTTTGAATTAATTTTTTATCATTACATGTTTGGAAGCCTCACTGTTGCCAAATTTGTTGTGACCCCCCCCATTCAGTTAAACCACCCCATATTCAGATCATGACCCACAGTTTAAGAAGCACCTACTAAGATCAGAAGACCCTGTCCAGGGTGAGTATGGTGTCCCTGGACCAAGGAGATGTGCATAAAAACAAGACACACGGTAGAACAGATAAATACATTGCCAAGTAACAATGTGCTGGAGTACAGAGAAATAAACCTAACCAGCTCCTTGATGTTCCCAGCAACATGGAGAGCCTCACACAGAAGATCCTGCTGAGTAAAGGGAGCAAGACACAGAGTATGATTCCCATGTACTCAAGGTTTGGAATGGAGTAAAATTAAAAGACACATTTAAGGATGAGCTTATGAAGGCTAGAGCGGCTTCTAAGAGAGGAAGACCACCTAAAGAAGCTGGGATGGTAATCTTTGGGTGTACAGGCGATGGTCTGTAATCAGGGCCTCTGAGTTGCAGGCCAGCATGGGCTTTCTCAGCAGGTGGTAGCCAAATGAATCAAGCTCCAGTAGGACTTGGTTGACAATTCTTTCGCTCCAAGCGGTGTTGACTGGGGTCTCATAGTGTGATCTATCAGCTGGTGACTGGCTGGTTTGCAGAATCTAAGTTGCCCTCATGTATGTCCTGGTTCCTCTGTAGGAAAAACTGCAAGGAAACACTCACCCAGCATGCAGTCTCTCCAGTGGGGGCTGCAGTGGTTTGATTCAGGTGTCCCCCATAAATTCACATGTTCTGAAAGCTAGGTCCCTAGCTGGTGGCAATTTAGGAGGTGACACCTTGCTGGAGGAGGTGTGTTGTTTAGGGGCGGGTTTATGGGTGATATAGTCAACGTCCCCTTACCAGTGTTTGGCACACTCTCCTGTTGCTGCTGTCCACCTGACGTTGGCCAGGAGGCAGGGTCAAGGCTCTGCTCATGCCATTGTTTTCCATGCCATCATGGAGTTTTCCACCCATCAGTCACTTTTGGTCGGGGTTTGTCCCAGCAATGAGAAGGTAATTGCAACAGCTGCTGGTTCCCTGAGACCTGACTGTGCACCGCCACTCTTCAGGTTCCATGGCTCATCATCACAGGGCACCCAGATCCAAGTAGGAGAGACATGGGCCCCACCTCCCCCAGGGAAGGTTCAAAGATTCTGTGGCTGTCTTTGCCATCTTCTGCTACTAGTGCTGTTACTATTGCAGCTCGTATTATCCCATGGGTTGACAGTTGAGGCAGCAGCAATGGCGCCAAGCCCTCCATTGTCCTTTGGGAAGGAGAAGGTCCTGGGCATTGGCATCTTCCCTAATCTGGGTCTTGGCTTCTGTTCACCCCTCTGTGTCAAGGAAGGTGGTGCCCACAGTTCCAGGGCCAATCTGCCAGCTGTGCCCCACAAGAGTGCCATGCCTGCCACTCTCTGGTCCCACATCAACCCATGAAAGTTTGACAGACACACTGCTTAAGGCTTCGCAGCCCAGAGGACTCGGCTTATGACCTACTTACACACCTGCTCCTGGGTCCTCCCCAAAGGTTCTATTCATTTCTTGTCTTGTCTGCCAAGTGACATTTTACAGAGTGGCAGATTCATGCACAGGTGGTATGTCCTATGTCGGAGCTCAGGTGTTTGGGTTCAGATGTCAGTTCTGCCATCTACTTGGCTATATGGCTTTTCTAAGACTTATCTAATTGGCCAATGCCTCAGTCTCCACCTGTAAAATGGAAGGGCTGCTGGAAGGCTCAGGTGAGCAAGAACAATACCTGCTCACCCGAAGCACCCCTCTGTATTCATTCATGTCACCGTGAGCATGACTCTTGCGTTTTAAAAACTGTTTTGCATGCCTGTAGTGTTCACACATGTATATTTGCGTGTTTGTATGTGTGGGGGCACATGTATGTGCATGAATACCTGTGTGCATGTAGAACCTACATGCCAACATTAGGTATGCTCCTCAAGCCCTCACTCTCTACCTTCCCCTTCCCTCCCCCTTTCCACAGAACCCCTTTTTTCTTTCCAACTAGTCCATCTTCTGTTTTGATGTCATTTGGGGGACCCTCCTTCATCATCCGTGACTAATGTTGATGGGTCCAATATTCTGCAGGTCTTGTGCAGGTAGTGACAGCTGATGTGACATCTACCATCCATCATGGATTTGGTTAGATAAACTAGCCAAGGGAGTGTCCTATCTTCACCTCCCTGGTGCTGAGATGACAGGCCCAGTTTTAACACAGGATCTGAACACAGGCCCTCGTAGAGCCAGCTCCCCATTCCCCACTGCCCTTATTTTTATATCATCAAGTACAAGAGCACCTGGCAAAAATGTCAGAAAAGAGTATACTATGAATAGCTAGCCTGCCTAAGTTCCAGATCTCCAGAGTCAACCTTGCTTTTAGCTTCAAGGACATAAATGTTCATACAAGAATATGTGCATATGATTTAAAAAGTTACATACATGTATGTAATTTAAATAATACACAGAGGGCTGGAGAGAGATATTTCAGTGGTTAAGACACTTGCCTGCAAAGCCTAATGACCTGGGTTTGATTCCCCAGTGTCCACCCACATGAAGCCAGATGTATGAAGTGATACATGCATCTGGAGTTTGTTTGAAGTGGCAGTTGGCCCTAACACACCTGCTCATTCTCTCTCTCTCCTTACAAGTAAATAAAAATGTTTTAAAAAATGTAAATACACAGTGAGCTATAGCAGAATGCTGAGTACTTCTAGACACTTGCTTTTCTCCCTTAACTCAGTGTCACAGAGATTTTGACCAGCACATCTGGACTCTAGGAACAGAGTTCTGAAAGAAGATGTCCAGGACACTCAGACACTCAGAGATTGGCTCCATGGACCGTCCTTGGCAGTGCTCCTCACATCCTATCATGTGGGTATTTCCTGATGGCTAATTAAACGCTGCTGGTGCACGCCTGTATCCCAGTACTCTGGAGGCCGAGACAAGAAGATGGAGAGTTCCAAGCTGGCCTGGGTTACATAGCATGAGCTTGTCTCAAACAAAGGAAAGCTATTAAATTCTTCATTCCAAATTCACAGTGAAGCTATAAGAAGTCCTTTTTTTCTGATCTTGCATCTCCTGTCTGTTGATGGCATATTGGACAAAGCTATCTCCAAGTCCTGGAACTTCAGAACGTCAGCAGCTCCTGGCACCAGGGTCCCTTCTTTTGTAGTCTAAGGGTTGTTCAGACCCACTTCCCATGGCCCAGAACAGGCCTGGACAGGGGTGTCACTGAGGCCTGGAGAGCTGGGTAACAAGGCCAGCAGAACAGTAATGAGGCAAATGTCCTGAGACCGCCTTAACCGACCCCGGGCATGTGTTGACGCCAGGCAGGCGGCCTTGGTTTGTGTTGGATGCCTCACAGGCCACCGTGGTAACCAGATCAGCTTTTGTTTGTTTGTCTAAATAGAAAGGCTGGGGGCTGGAGCTGCCCGAGATGCTTCCACAAACAGCCAGAGGCCAGAACAGGCAGTAGGCCTTGCTGGTCGGCCACAGGCCACAGGGACTGAGAAGGGCGCCCCAAGGCCAGGCTAACAGAGCCTGGGAGGAACTGGGAGGGAGGGAAGGAGGGAGGGAGGCAGAGCCAGAGAGAGCAGAACTGCCACAGAAGGCCCCTTGCTGGAGTAGGGTCCCAAATATGGCTTAGAGGCCTCTGTTCCTCCATCTTGACTCTGCCTGTAGCCTGTCTCAGATCAGGGACCAGTGAGGGCCTGGCTCCCTCTGTAAGATCCAGCCTCACCCAACATTAGCACCTTATGGTAAATGGTCCACTAATCTCTCTCTCTCTCTCTTTCTCTCTCTCTCTCTCTCTCTCTCTCTCTCTCTCTCTCTCTCTCTCTCTCTCTCTCTCTCTCTCTCTCTCTCTCTCTCTCTCTCTCTCTCTCTCTCTCTCCTGTGAGGATAGTGGCCAGGGAGTTAGTCTTCCATCCCCATCAGCAGGGAGCAGAGGGGAAGAGGGGAGCTGCTTCCCCCAAAGTCAGGATCACTGAAGTTGCTAGGCAGTTGCTAGGGCTTCCTTGACCAACTAGATTAATTCCCTGCTTCCTGTCTCAGGGTATCCTGGGGAAGATGTGGTTGGGAATGGTACTCCCAAAACTCAGAATTAAAGGTATGTGTGTTCTTTTGTGAGAAAAGAAGAATGAGGTATATGGGTAGATAGATAGATAGATAGATAGATAGATAGATAGATAGAT
>PVHP010030281.1:0-21936 GCA_004024765.1 Zapus hudsonius
GTTTGGTTGGAGGAAGTCCTGAAGCAGGGTTAAGTTGCTTCTGTGAATATAAATATTTGATAAGTCAGGAATGTGTTTGAGGTTTTGTATCCATTGATGTCTGGAAGGTAACAGATTTTTCCAGATACAGAAATGTACATCTTCACTGCATGTATTTTGGAACAATTCTTGGAACCTTTTGTGCTTGGCAGGAGACGGAGTTATAGAGTGGGGGACTGCCTGACCCAAAGCAGTAGGAAGGGGAAAGGTGACCCTGGGGAAGGAAGGAGGCTGGTGTTTGTCCCTGGCTCCTACTTATTTCCTGTAACTGCTTCTCTCCTCTGCCAGGACGTGCGATACAGACTCTTCACATTTGCTTCTCACAATGTGGGGCATGTGAATCCCACTGCTCTCTAATGAAGCCTTCCATGCTTGCCTAGTGCCTGACCTGTCAGTCCTAACACGGAGCTTCACTGTCCTCTCTACCCATGACCTTGTAATCCAGATGTCTACTTGTGTGTTTTGTTTTATAGATGAGAGAAGGCAAGCAACCTGCCCAAGGCCACCTAGTGAGTGGGAGTGACAGTCTTAGTTTCAGAATAAAATAAAGCCTTCTCTTCAGGAGGACCCCAGGGAGCCTTTGCTCCTGGCTGTGTCCCAGAGGGAGGGTGGAAGGGTAGCCCCAGCCTCATCAGCTCTTGGGCCATCTTGGGCTTACACTGGAGGACTCAGTCACCCCCTCTTGGGCATACTTTATGGGTCTGGCTTTATGTGGCCACTGGGGAATCGATCCTGAGCTGTCACCCTTTGCAAACAAATGGCTTAAACCATGGAGCCATTTCTCCAGCTTGGGTGCACTTTAGAGTTTCTCCCTCAGTTCTAAGAGGGATGATTAGAACTGCCTGTTCTTAGGGGGCCTTTCCAGGGAAAGATTATGGGAGTATAATTCTGCTTACACAGGGGCCACAGGGAATAGCCCCTTGAAAACAAGAGTTCATTCTTGTCAGTGCTCCGTTCAACTCCTGCACTGACTTCCCACTTCACCGAGCACAAGCCAGAGACCTAGAGTGGCCATCAGGTCCTCATCTCTGGGTCTTCAATGCCTCTTGACCTCTGTCCTTCCTTGACCCTGCCAATGTGGCCAGCCACGGTCCTTCGCTGTCCTGGGATAGGTTCAGCTCACACATGTCTCTCCCTGTTATTTGGACTGGACTGTTTTTCTCCTCAGCACAGGCTTACTGTCTCACCTGCTTCAGGTCCTTGCCCAAGTTCATCAACACAGGCTTACTGTCTCCTTGCTCAAGTTCATCTGGCCACTCCCTTGAATATGCAGCCTGTCCATCTGCACTGTACCCTGCTTTGTCCAAAGCTGCCTCACGTTCTTTCTCCGTCAGGTTGATATCCTCTAAATACGTGTTATCAGGTGCTTTGCTCACTGCTTGCTACTTACTTATTTACTAAAATAGAAACATTTGATCTACTGAAAATTATCATTAGGTCCTCTTAAGTGTCTACATTTGCAAATGGATTTCTCTCTTATGATTCTATAATTTAGTAAATTCATTAGCATAAATAGAGAATTCCTTATCTATGTGTCTTATTTTTTATCTCAATATGCTAATCTGAATATGTTAGAGCCTTAATTTTGAACAAATTCTTAGTAAGTTCTTTTTCATTTTATTTTGTTTATTTATTGTTAATAATTAGAAATGCTGTATGAACACGTCTTGTGCTGGAATCCCCATTTCCCTCCTCCCTGCCCCCAATCCACTGAAGGCCCTCCTCAGTGGGATTGCTGGAATGGTCCATGGGATGGAGGGCTATGAAATTCTTGGTAAATTTATTCAGTGAAGTTAAATATCTTTTTAAAAATTAACTTCCTACTTTGCCTTATTTCAAAGATTAAATCTTTACTGAAAATTTCTTTTAATAAAAACAAATATACATGTATATGTAGCATGTTTTGTTTAATAAGAACATATATATGTATATATAGCATTTTAAAAAATAAGAGCATACTATATGTATATATAGCATGTTTTGTCCCATCGTCCCATAAGCTTACGCTATTCATCCTTTTTCACAGAACTATTTAGAATTTAACACTCCTTTACAACAATTCCTTTTCTGATCTCTACAGTCATTGCAGAGTCTCTACTGGATCATTCCTCCACCTTCCTTTCTCAGCATTCCATCTTCAGCAAACTGGCCCAGTATCTGTCATCTAAAGAGTTTTCAGAAATATATGCCAGTTGTTTGGATGACCAACACAAGAGGCATCACGTGAGCTTAGGGTTATTTTAGTTCTTTATAATCTCTCCCTTGATCCAAGAGAAACCCACTAAGGGATCCGTGGCACCCAGTCCACATGTATAGACAGTGGATGAGGCACTGGTCCTCTCTGCTCTCAAAAGCCCGTTTTCAGTGAATGTGGGCTGTGATGGGAAAGTGCTTGGGCTGACCAAGCCAAAAGCTTATGCTGTGTGTCACACTGTCCAGTAGTGATTTTAGAGTTTATGCAACCCAGATATTTTGTGCTCTTAATTAGAAAGATCAGAAAGCATAGTTTATTTTTTTTTTCAATGGAGCAAATAACTAGTTACCAAGAAAATGTCAAGCTTTTTTTCTTGAAAATAAAATAATTGCTCACCTTGGATATCTAAAGTATTGCTTCACATCTTATTTCTGTCCTATTACTTTGCTAAGACAATTGAAATTCATCTATTAAAGGATGGATGCATTTTAAAATGCAAACTGTTGAAATATGCTCCAACACCTTAGAAAATAAAAGCAGGTGACTTAAGAAAAACCAAGCCACAGAGCAGAGTAGTTTTGTTGGAAAGCAGTAAGAGTGAAAGGTCTGCTATTAAGACATTGCTGAGACTCGCAGGTCCATGAAATAAGTATACCCCACTTACTGGTAATGCCCGAGTTGCTCCCAGAAGACAGAGCAGCAGAAGCGCGGTCCTCATGCTTCAAATGGCTACCTACAAGAACAAGATCATGTTACTCTCACGCTGTGGGTGTTCTAGTTGAAAGAAGATGGTACTCTAAAAAAATGAGCATTCTACTTGAAACTCGGCTACCTTTGTGTTAGCAGACAAAATGATATTCAAAATCCAGATGAATTCTCTAGTATAACGCCAGTGCCAAATTTTGTTTTTGGTAATTTATGTTTGTAGAAGGAATTTAAGCTCTGTTCTGAGAGATTGGCAACTTGAGAGACCAATCAAGATCTAGCCATCCGTGAGATCATTTGGTTTCTTGCACTTCCCAACACTTCATTAGGTGGGTTGTTGGCCACAGACAGCACATTACCCAACGTCTCCCATTTGACTGGAGGTCATTTCAGGTCATTGTATAATTAAAAAAGTGCAGACAATAAAAATTATACTTCTTCGTCACACCCACATCTTTTCCAAATTAGTTCTCAAAGCTGCAGATTTTATCATAAAAGAATGAATAGATAGATAACAAAATATAGACTTAGAATGAAGTCTATTATAGATATTTCTCTGTAACCTGACTTGTTTACTTGATAAACAATGAACCTTGTGTCAGTGCACATAGGTGAATTTTGGTTTTTTGTGGTTAAATTATATTACATTTTCTTTTTCTTTTGATAGATAATTTATTATTATTCTACTTTTTAATTATAAAATGTTATAATAAATAGCCTCAAAAGCCCTTTTTTAGTCACGTGGCAGTATTTCTATAGATGCTATTCCTGTAAATACATTAAGGGATGGCAGCATCTTAAACTCCATTGCCTTCCAAAACTGTTGAATAACTTACTTTATTTCAAATAATGGAAAAGATAATATGACATGAACTGAGGACAGGGAATCCACTGAGGTTTCTTTCACTGAAAGAACAAGGGTTCCCCATAGATTTTAGGGCTCTGGCTTGCAGAGAGGCAGGTGGGTGTGTTCTACAACTTCTGAAACCAGGTGAGTGGAAAATCCGTGTCACGGAGAGGTCCACACAGAAGGCTGAGTGAGCTTTGACTGTTTGTCTCGTTCGGTACATCATGTGGGTTGATGTGAAATTGGCTGAGATGATGGAACATTCTTCCTCCATTCACTTCACACAGTCAGCTTTGGTGTGGTCCATCTGATTGCCACGGAGAGCCTTGTCCAGGACAGAAACTCAGGGCAGAAGTAATAACGCGTGGGAACAACAGGAGAGGGCACAGGGCAGAAGGAAGGAGAGGGCCTGGAGAGGTGGTTCAGCAGTTGAAGGTGCTAAGTTAAAGGTTCAATTCCCCAGTGCCCATGTAAAGCCAGATTCACAAAGTGGTGCGTGCATCTGGAATTCCTTTGTAGTGGTAAGAGGCCCAGCACACCCATTCTCTTTCTTTCTCTCTTTGTTAAATGAATCAATAAATACTTATTTAAAACAGAAACAAGCAAGGCGCTTTTTTTGGCTGTTCATCTCCCCTGAACATCTGCTCTGTTAAGCCCCATATCATCCCAGTCAGATTTGAGGGGACCCCTGCTTCCACATGTGCTTTACCCCTCTCTGCTCCCTCATGGAAGGACCTCTCTGTCTTCTTTCCCTCTCTTAATTTAACAAAGTCCTTGTAAGTCTTAAAAAGAAATAAGAAAGGAGTGCAAGTTCGGGGACAGCTATGGAGTGATGTCATCCTTCTCCATGGCAGGTCAGGGGTCATCTATGGAGTGATGTCATCCTTCTCCATGGCAGGTCAGGGGACAGCTACGGAGTGACATCATCCTTCTCCATGGCAGGTCAGGGGACAACTACGGAGTGATGTCATCCTTCTCCATGGCAGGTCAGGGGTCATCTATGTAGTGATGTCATCCTTCCCCATGGCAGGTTAGGGGTCAGCTATGGAGTGATGTCATCCTTCTCCATGGCAGATGAGGGGACAGCTACGGAGTGATGTCATCCTTCTCCATGGCAGGTCAGGGGTCAGCTATGGAGTGATGTCATCCTCTCCATGGCATGTCAGGGGACAGCTACGGAGTGACGTCATCCTGCTCCATGGCAGGTCAACACAGAGCAGGAAGCAGTAGAGACAGGATTGGAGAGATACCCCATTATTATTTTTCTTGGCATGTGTGTCCACACGCTGGGCGTGGGTATGTACATGCCAACATAAGCATGTAGGGCTCAGAGGACCACTTTGGGGTAGTTCCTCTCCTTCCACCTTGTTTGAGACACTGTCTCCGTGTTCACCACTCTCTTTGTGAGCTTCTGGGAATTTCTCTTGTGCCCACCTCTATTCTTGCTGTTTGCACACTGGGGTTACAGAAGCCCATGACTGCTTCCAGCTCTTATGTAGCATCTGGGGGTCTAAACTCAGGTAACCAGAGCTATGTGGCAGGTGCTTTACCTGCCAGTCACCACTCCGGCCCATGGCCACAACTTCCTGTTATCACTTCTATTGTTCTGTGAGCACCTGACAAGATAGTATTCTACTTGGCTCTTTCATTATTTTGTTTTGAAATTGACAGAGATTTCCTGAGGTATTGTTTTAATTTTCCTATGCTTGTAGTATTGCAAAGCACAGGATGCCTTCCCCACACTGATGAATGTGTGGTAAGGGGCGACTATGAGTTGAGTTTTGACTTTAAAAAGATGTAGCTTTAGGAGGATTTGCAGAATCAACTATGGTCAGGGAGACAGACAGCTTGGTAAAGATGGAACTGGAAAGGAACACGGGAACAGAGATGATGTGGAGGAGCAACTTCATGATTTTATCAACTTTAATAGGCAAGTTCAGTCTTTCGTTTTTAATTTAGTCAATGTTTTCTCTAGCCCAGCATTTAACATATTCACTCTGTGTTCATGTTTCACACTCTGGGAATAAAAATCCCCATTCTCACGTAGCTTACATTTTGGTGGTGTTGGTGGGAGCATTAAAGACTCAGGCAGCCCTCGTAGTATAAGAGAACCTGAGACGCTGTGGGGCCTACTTCTCGGCTATATGCTAAGTGAATGCACAGGGTGAGGGTCTTTCTTTAGAGGCAGAATTGAATCCCATGTTACTGTTGTTTCTAAGCTTATGTGGGGAAAGCTGCTGTTGTTTGCATCTGCCTAGGCCTCAGGTGACTCAGGGGTCTCAGTGAGTGTATCATCGGTTGCAGACATGCCTCCAGTCCAGCCAGAAAACTGAGCAGTCAGATTAAAACAAACAGGCACCATTAAGGAGGCTGAGTAATTTCTTAGACAAGAAAATTTAAGTCTGAAAGCAGATAACCTGCGATCATGTAATTATGGACTCAGGTGTCAGGAGATATGTACCATAAAAGGGAAAATGTCTTAAATAATTCCAAAACAAGACACACAAGCAAAAATGGCAAGACAATTTTTGTTTCTGAAATGACTTAAGGATGTTAAGATTCATTAGGGGGTTTTATGAACCATAAATGATGGCTAAGCTTAGGTCTAGACAGTTCCTGGTACTTTTCATTGGTTTCACTTTTTAGTTTCTTCGAGTTATAGACACTCTGAGGCCTTATTGAGCCTATGTATGCTTCTTTAGAAAAATGCCAACAGACAACACAAACAATGCTGTCTAGAGAACCGTGGAGGTTACAGAGATATGAGATGCAGCCATGAAGACCTACATTCAGGATCTCTGGTTTAAAGGATTCTTGGTGAAATTCTCTCGTGGTTTGTATAATTTAGGAAGTGGGCTATTTCCCAAAGTCCACTCTACTCAGTGTATATAGAATGGACCAGAATTGTCTAGACCTAACACAGTTCAAAAGTCCCAGTCTAAGAGGATTTGTTCAGCAGTGAAAGGAAGGCTGACTGGATCCTCCCCCATGTCCTTTACTACCCAGTGACCCACACCAATGTCACAAGGACATGAGGCACAGGATCCTATCAGTTACGGCTACAGTTTGATTGAATAAGTCAATAGTGGAAATGGCACCCAGTGGTTTCCTGATGCACTATAATTACAGTGATATCTACCAACCCTAAACAAGGTGTGCTAGGCTTTGTGTGTACCTATGATCATGTAATTTCTGTCATTGATTCTCCTTATCTCATTAATAATTAATAGCAGCTTGGTTATAATGTATTTATTCCTCTTGCCCTAAGCCCAATTGCATTCTGGTCTTATAATTAAGTAATCAGTCAACAAGCATCTTTTCAGTATTTACCATTTTCTAGACAGTGTAGTGGTCATTTGGATTCAGTTAGAGGCTTTCACCTTACTGACTTAAAGTGAGGACAGGTGAAGGTGGAGTCCCAGTCCTGAGAAGCCCAGTGCTTGAAATGTTGATGGAGGTGGACTCAGCTCAGTAACCAGAGGCAGAGAGGAAGAACAAGCACACTCCGAGAGGGAAAAGTTCTACACAGTGCAAGGAGGCCAGTGTTTTAAGAGTAACAGATAAAGCGTGAGACCTGCATGGAGGCCAAGTGCGGTTGGCAGCAGTTGTAAGTGGTGTCTTGTGGAGCTGCAGTGTTGAGGGTGCTGAGTAGAGAATGGGAGGGGGAGACCCAGGTCTGCGTGGCTGGAGGTAAGTCGGCCTGTTGGTGAATGCTCACCGAGTGCTAACTGAAGGAAGGTGATCTGCTTCGATTGTCCCTTCCTTTATTTCCCTCCCACTCTCCTTCAACCCTTCCACAACCTTCCACTTTTCTTCAAAAAAAGACACAATGAGAATAGGTTCATGCAGAGGCTTGGCTGGTGCTCAGCCTCAAATAGAATCTCTGAATCAGCTACCCAAGGCCCAGGGAACCTCGTGGAAAGAGAGGGGGCAGACAGAAAGACCGAGAACTGGAGGATGGGAAGGTGTGCTGTGCAGCGCTGTTCTCCAGACATGACCCGGCCTTTGCTCTTGAACTCTCAGCAGCTGATTTTCCTGCATGAGTGACACCGTCACCATTCCATCACAGAGTATGACGTCATTGGCAGTTAATGGTCATTTTCTCCAGTGGTGTAAACACTGGTAAGTTGCCCATGCTCCGTGAATGGTCTCTCCCCCATGATCAAGTAAGAAACACTGAATCAGCTCAGGAGGCCTCTCTCTCTCTCTCTCTCTCTCTCTCTCTCTCTCTCTCTCTCTCTCACACACACACACACACACACACACGCATGCACACGCAGACACGAGTACACACACATACTCATATGCACACACTCATGATATGAAGCAGGAAGGAGATTCATTGGGAAGGAGGGTCTTGGTAGAAGGGGAGGGGAATAATTCCAGGAAGCCTCCCAGAGAAAAGGAGCACCAGAAGAGAGCAGACAGGAACTCCAGCAGGAAGAAAAGCCCAGGAGGAAGGCTGTTTTGGGGTAACGAGGAGACAGGTGGGAACAGTACATTGAAGACAAGGACATGATCCATGAACCGTGATTGGCAATCGCTCCTGGTCTAGCTCTACGTTAACCCTTGCCTCCACTCAGATGTCCCAGGTCCACTCCGCCTGTGCACACTTGACAATGAGAAGATGCCTCACCTTCCCAAGAGCTTTAGCTTGTCCCCAGTTCTGGATTATCAGTAGGTTCTAAGCATGTCAGCATCGCCACTCAATGGTATTCCAGCCGTCTGTGCTGTGCTTGGGGCATAGCTGCACTCTGGTGTGTGTACAGCTTAGATATGGCCGGAGTAGATGGTGTAACCTAACTCTAGGTCTCTGTTTTCTCTGTATTTCAGATTATTAGTGAGCACTTATATTTCTGACGTTTTAACAGTAGGATGGAGATTGATTGGGAAGAAGGGTTTCAGTTTGAGGATAACAGAGGGTGATTTTTGGAAATAAGATCAAAATTTATTCTATTCATTTTATGACAGTAGTGAAAAACAAACACCAAACAAAAGACCCTCACTCAACCTTCTAAAACGAACCCAAACCACCAGACAGAATCTTCAGTTGAGTAGGACTGGCACTAGAGGGCGCCTCTGTTAAAGCCGTGCGCTAAGGCTGTAGGAGGGGGTCTCTGCCCCCTTCTCTCCTGAGCTGCTTCTGTTTCCAGGACCCTGTAGTCACCCGACAGGTCCTAGTGAAGGAGAGAGGGAGGTTGGCACGGTGCCCCTGTGAGGCTCAGCAGTGGACAGACTGCGTGGACAGCTCATGGGATGTCAGGCTCTGAATAAACCTACCATTTTCTACATTACAACCACATTACACTGACACTGTTCACTCCTTAGGGCAGGGACCGATTTTCTCCTGTAAGTTAGAAATACCATATTTAATTTAGTTTATACACTCATTAAAAATAGTTTAAAGAATTTTGGTTAAAAATTTTGATGTTTTGTCATTTAAAGAAAATATTGTTATAGTTTTGAATTTATCTACTTGCACACACATAACACACAAAGAAAAGAATTTTAAATGATTTTATTTTCTAGAGTACAATAAATCTAGTATTTGTATCATGGTAAGAAGTATTTAAAGAAAGTAATGACTACATATTCTTCCAAGTAATACTATTATACCACATCATAAAATCACATTTCTCGTGTGACATGATAAGGTCAGTTTTCGGAGAACTGGTGGCAAGTTACAATTTAACAGTGAATTGTCTGAATTGATGAATGAAGTTCATTTTAGTGATTAAATTTACATGTTTCTGAAAGGAACGTTTCCAGAACTTCATATTTTAATTTTTTAGGTTAAATTTGTTAATAACTGGCAAACTGCTTCTTAGCATCCGTAGACATTCTGTAACAATCTGCACTGGAACCCCTTGGCAAGGCAGCTTCAGTGGTTTTAGTGAGAAGCATATGATTGTGAAGTCTTTCTGTGACTCATGCTCTCTGCCTGTCAGACACTTATGTGTGCTGTTTTTACTAGATTCTTCCATAGCTGGGCTTTCACGAAGCCTCCAGTGCTCCATTAAATTCTCTCTAGGCAAATTCCTCTCTTACAGACACAATGGAGAGCCCCAACCTTGTTTGATGGTTGTTTGGGCTCGTACTACTTCTCACTGAGCTGGTATAAAGGAAAAATTATTTTAAAATTTAAGAGAATTTACATTTTAAATAAATATTTTTAGTTTAAAGCTGAATAAACCACCTCAGAAATTCAGAGAGCAGAAAACCTCCAGGGCACTTCCTTTGGCAGAACTGGTTCCCCATTTGTAAGTGGTAACTCATATCTTTTATTTCTGAGACGTAGCCCAATCACTTTCCATTAAGAATGATAGCATCTATTCAATTTTGTTAGAGGGGATATGATTTGAGGAACAGTACTTGCTTATATCAGGAGTGACTTTGTTTTAATAATTATAATAGATGGACATCTAGCATTTATGATTATGTGTACTAACAGTACGCTTACAAACCACTTGTTCAAAGCGCTTTGTGACCAGATATTTAGTCTAAGAGTATTGATAGCAATACTTTGAGTCGAGAAACTAAGAAATTCCTTAATTCATGAAGCTGGAGCTGGAGCCGTGGTAGAGGAGGCAGAAGTGATGGCCGCTGAAGCAGCGTTTGTTTTACCAGAAGACATGCTAACGGAGGAGGTCGTGGTTAGAGCCATGGTGGTCAAAGTCCCTGTCGTTGGGGAAGTGGATTCAGGTCCAGTACGGATTGCTCTTGGTTTGACAGTGCCGGTTGTTGGCTGGCCTCTGGTGTGGTGGTCGTCTCTGGGGTGACTTTACGTTCTGTAGCCTTGGCTGCATGGTTTCCGGGATCAAGGGCTGTTGCTGGGGTTCTTTGCGGTTCAGAAGTCACCTTCTGGGCAGGTTCATGGTCAGCGATGGCTGTAGACACTTTGGGTTTTGAGGTGGCTGCAGAGGGTGTCTGGGGCTCAGTGGTGACAGCAGCCAGCTCAGTGTTGCTGGCAGGAACTTGATGCACCAGAGAAGAGGTGGCAGAAGTTTCTGAGGGGAGTTTTTTCAATTGATTTTGAAAGCTTGATCCATGAAGGGAAATTACATGATGTGGAAATGGGATTAGAAATAACCTTTTTCTAAAGTTTCCAGGTAGATAAGACTCTTTTGGTCTATATTTTTGTCTCTGAAAACTATGCATTTTGACATGAACCCTTTTGTGTGGCAATATATGAAGGTGAGCTGTCCCAACCTTATGAAAAGGATGGTATGTTAAGAAAGGAGGAAAAGCAGCTGGTCTAGTTTCTCCTTGAAGGTGAACCACACATCGCCTTTTACTTTCACTAGGCTGTAACATAGAAAAGAGACAGTTATTCATAGATAAAACACCTATTGAAATTTAGGTAAGATCAAATATCTAAACTTGGAAGTATCTTCCTATTTTTGGTGGGATGTAATATATATACATATATACACATATACACTGATATATGCATATATATACACATATACCTACATATATGACAGAATATATGTTTTAGTTAGTTAAGAAGGTAAATAAATACAGGGCTGAGGACATGACTCAGGGATTAAAATGCTGACTTGCAGAAACTAATGGTCCAGCACCCACATCCAGCCAGATGCACCAAGTGGTGCGCGGTCATAGAGTTGGTTTTCAGTGGCAGGAGGCCCTGGCGCTGTCATTCTCTCTCCTCACAGATAAATAAATAAATAAAAATTAAAATTTCTACGTCTTCTATTGTCATCATGAAGTGTTAATAAATTATGAAGTTTTTTGAGCTCCTCCCTGTCCGCTTTCTCTCCTCTTTCTTCATGGCTCTACATGTACTCTTATGACTCATTAGATACTTCACTTCAGCGTCCCTCTATGTAGGAATTTGTTGTCTTGTAGGGAGCTTTGGTTGGTTAAGTTACAGAATTCACAGAGCTTAGGTTGTTCCATATTGTTAGACCTTTATCTGATCCTTTTGACCTTATCAGCAAATTGAGGACATTTTATGTGTTAGAGTAAAGAAGCCACTTATTTTGTTTGTTACTTCCTTTAACTCTAACAATATAATTTTTCATGAAAATGGATACAATTTATTCACATGTAGTGTCTCAAATGCTTATGGTAGCTTGAGGAACATATTAGCCCTTGGTAGATATGGGAAATATGTAAAAAATAAATATTTCAAATGAACAATTAACTGTCTCAAGATAGCTTGATGCATTCATGTTGAATGCAGCTTTCAGAAGGACTGACTGTCAAGATGACAAGTGAAAATGACTTGAAGTTACTGAGCTATTCAGTGATCTGACTTGTGGAAATCTTCATATTCAGAATAAGAACAAGAAGATCCAGTTAGACTTGAGAACCGGGGGAAGTCTTATGTCCAGATTATTAGGACGATGGGCTGGGAGACGGCTAAATCTGTTTCCCTAAATAAACAAGGTCAAACAAAATGAAAATTGTCATCAGACTTTCACTTCAGAAACACTAACATATGGTCTAGTGGTTCTTCGCTAGTGGCACCCTGGTCTAATCTCAGCCCTTGAGAGAACGCTGAACATCTCTGACAAATGTGACCTTTTACCACCCAACATCTCCCAGGGTCACATGAGCATGAGATTTGATTCTAGAGAGGAGACATGGCATGATGTCCGGCTTTCCCAAAGAAAAATTTTTTTTGGACATCCATAAATTTTCCTCTTGATGAGAAAGTGGCCAGGGGCATGAAAATTTTACTTAAACTGCTACGAGTAACAGTGGACAACTCAATTTTTGTATACAATTGAATTTTGTTAAGTGGGTTTCCAAAAATTCTAGGTTTCAGAAAGTTTCAAGGATGCAAAATGGTGAAGCCATATCACTAGGAAATTGTAGAGGTGGTCTGAAAAGACCAAGGATGCAGTCTTGTGATTGAAGGACTTACCACGCTGGACATCAGAAACCAAAGTCCAAGATTCAGGGGCAGTATTCTCATCCTTTCTTGCGATATCTGAAAATTGTCAGATGGTTATCTCTTGTGGCCACATGAATGGATGGATACCTTATCGAAGCTCAAGTTATTTAACTGAAAAAACCTCCACAATTTACATCTTAATATATAGTCTCCAAACCTTATGCATAACAATGATGAGAAAATGTTCAGGAATTCTACATAAGGAAATGACTCATTTTAAAAAAGCAATAAGGCAACCATATAAGAAGATACTTCAATTGCTTCTTTAAACATATTAAGCATTTTGGTAAATTTGTGGTCAGAATACTTTTAGTTTTCCTTGGCAGCACACTTATGGAAGGAGAATTATTGGCATATTTTCAGCTGACTTCTCTTCCTAAAAAAATATTGTTTCCTTATTCTGCATGAGTTTTTAAAAATAAAGATGTTAACGTTTCATTTCAGGTCATCATTTTCATGTTTTGTGTCTCAAAGGCGAGTCCTTCCCACCGTGTGTCAGACTAAACTGTTTACACAAGACTCAGTCACTTTCATTGCTCCAGATGCTTTCTGTAAAAGAGATCACTTATCAAGATCTATGTATGGGGACGGCCAGCTGGACAGAGGACACAGTATATTAAAATCATTTTTAATGGTGATTTTCAAGGTTTTTTTTTTAGTCCACATGATATACAGGAGTCTCTGCTAATTATGGCCAAAGCCACTTATATGCATAGCACGAGTTAGTGTAATAATGTTAGAATGAAATCAAAAGACCCTAGTAGAGGAAGAGTTAACAGTTCTTCTCGAAAATGTTAGCTTAAGCTTCCTCCCCTCACCCTTTCCCATAAACCCAGCCCCCAGTTCCTATAACCTTGTGGTTCCCATAATCTTGCATCCTTGGTAAAAGCTAAGAATGTCCTGACTGATTACAAAAAAAATGTGCAAATGAATGCTTGCATGTAACTTCCTGATAAAACTTGTTTGTTCTACTGTTTAAAAGTCTTGTTCAAAATCTATTCTGGGCTTCTTTGCCTCTGTTCTGCTCAAGGACACGCATTGAGCCCTGGCATGCTTTTTTTTTTTTTTTTTTTTTTAAATAAAACCCTTTGCAGTTGCATGGGAGATCGTGGTGAGGGTCTTCTTTTAGGTCTGGGGTCTTACAATAACAGCCATGTTCAGAGCATGTGAGCTACAGAAAGCATGTCCCCAGGTGGTGGGCTCTGTTCCGAGTTTCAGAGAAGGAAAGTGGGCTTGCTCTGAGGTCTGGGGGGCACTTTGGGGGATGGCACTTGAGCTGGAAAAGGACACATTCACCTGGGAGAAAAGGGGTGCAGTGTCTTCCTAGACTCCACTCTAGTGTGGGGATCCGAGGAGGACTGGCAAGTCCTGGTATGTCAAAGGAAGAGGTGACATCTTCCTCATGGGGACACAGTGAGAAGCACCGTTAAAGCACAATCAAAGCTGAAAAATGATTTTCAATCATGCGGCTTTTATGTGATTAAAATTATTTCAGATATTTCTCACATCACTAACTTCTTACATTATTTAAGAGGCATTGCAAGACTTCTTTATGTCTGGCTCTGTGCTGGGCACAGTAGGGTATACAGAAATCTCAAAAGCAAGCCTCAAATGGCAAGAAGGTCACTGTCTAAAATAGGATGAGTTCTGAGGTTATGTGTAATAAAAGCCAGAGGAAACATGCTCATTACAGAGGTACTGAGAACAGCCTCAAATGTGTTCTGTCCACTGAGATTTTTCCTTCCCCACAACTCTGCCAGGTCACTGGGGGCAGTTTGAAGAATTCTTCTAAGATCTGAAAAGAAAAAGTACCTTCTATCCTTAACTCCCTTAAAAAAAAAAAAAAAAGAAAAAGTACCTTCTATCTGTTTCCTTGGCTAAAGTTGAAAACCGAGTTTCTTTTTAAAATCTTTTCTCGGGGTATTTTCAAAATTAAAAAAAAAAAGACAACATAGTATTGTATGGTTTTTATGCAAAAATTGTCTGAGTTAAAATATAATTTAAAAGTCAGAATCCCCACTACATACCTTCAAGGGATGGTGGGTGTTTCTTCTTATGCGTAGGGCAGAATGTGGGTGAGATTTGACGGCGGCCAGTTGCTGTCTAAGGTTTTGTCAGACGGCAGGAGACTCAAGTAGAGTGCTTTATAAGGGTCACATTGCTTCACGTGGTCATCGGTATTTGTTGGCAAGGAAGGCGACATCTGGAATGCTAATCTTTATCCACACAGAGAAACGGCAGTTATGGGTTGGCAGCGAGTCTTATCATCTCTATTCATCCCGAGGAACCCAGAAGCTTCTGGCCGCATTCCTCAGTGAACTTGATGTCATGCGATTAGTCTATGTAAATTCTTTTGGATCAGTGGATTTCCATGGCCAGCAATGCTAAGAGACCCAATTGTTGTTGATAACTTTGTTCTTATAACATTTAATTTACAGACAGAGACTCCTGTAAACATTCACTGACTTTATGTTTCCATGATGAAAGACATTGTCTAGATGTTTACCAAACCTGTTTTCAGTTTCTGGAATGATCTTCCTTCTTTTATAGACTCACTAATTTGCATACTCTTGGGTGGATAATGGTGTACCTAGGGGATATTTTCCAAGCTGTGATGTGTGCCAGAGAATGTCTCCATTACTTCAAAACCTCCTCAGACTACATGACCTGAGGAAGAGATGAATGAGGCTGTCTTCATACTGGAGGCTCTTGTCTCCACAGTGATCCATAGACAGCAGACAGCCTTGTTTCAGTCCCAGCTCGGAGACTTCCTGTGTCACTCCGAGTGTTTTATCACGTGGTCATCCTGAGGACTGACTGGAGTAATGCCTATGACAAATTGTACTGACGACAATGTCTGAGTTGTGCTAAAGACTCAGAGGTGGTTGTTATGACAGGGCCAGTGTATTATGAGAACAACCTGCTCATATGGAAGAAGGAATTGTTACTATTATCAAATTCCAATGGGCCATCAGATTTTCTTTATCTTCAAGGTAAAAAGGACCTCCATAGATCATATATTCTTCTAATAACCAGGAAGTTGATTATGTTAGCAACATTGAGGAGAAGAGAGTAACTCTGAATGATTTAAATGTTCATTCAGACAGGTTTCAAATCACTGTATGTTACTGTCTGCTTAGTGATGATTCGTAAAGGCCAGAAAAAACTGACAGGATTTGATGATGTTTAAATACCATTACTAACATTCTGTGACTAGAAGCTTCCTTGTTCACACTAGAGTGTCTCATCTGTCTATACTCCTGGCGCTGGGAGGGTCTTGTTTCTCAGAATGCTCGGTGTAATCCCTTGTCTGCAGACGACCCCTTTGGGCAGCAGCTGGAAGCAGAGAAAGAGAAAGTACTAGATACTTCTAAGTGTTACCACATTCTTGTTGAGCCTTTTGGAATTAGGGCCTTTATTGGATTTAGGACAAGGTCACTTCTTTTTTTTAATTAATAATTTAAGAATTTTATGTTATATTACATATGTTATGTTTATATTATAATAGGATATACTCTTACATCACCTGCCCTGGCTCCCATTACCCTGGAGGCCCTGCTCAGTGGGGTTATGGTATTGAATTGTGGGGTCATGAATGCCTCAGTCAGTTCCCATGGAGTGTGTGTGGGGGGGACTGTACCTCAGGGTATTCCTACCCACTCAGTGGCTCTTACTATCTCTTTCCATCCTTTCTTCTGCAAGGTTCCCTGGGCCATGACAGGTCTGTTGACAGTCTGATTTAGTGTTGAGTTCTCTGTAGCCTCTGGATTTCTGCTTTGATACGTTTTGATTGATCACCTTATGTGTCACCGTCACCCTGGAATTCGTTGTTAGGCTTCAGTAAGAGCAGTATTCATGATGTTGCTTCCTCTGCAGTTTCTCCTGGGCCCTGGCACATCTGGTAGAGGTAGAGTCTCATGGTGGGCAGTCACCTACCTTCCTGTCTCATCAATGGATCTTGGCTCTCCTCCCTTGTCTCTGCCATCTGTAAAATAAAGCAGATTCTCCAACCAAGATTGAGAGCAGCTCCAATTAGAGGGAATATGCAAAGTTATTTGAGAGTTTTTTTTTTTTTTGGTGTGCAAGCCCACTGTTCTTCTCCAGAGAGCAGTGGGTGCTTCTATCTGAAGCCTGGGTTTCTTGACAATGGGATTCTGACTCGCTTTCCAGTGCCAGCAGGTTTCATGTCCAACCAGAGAACACTTGGTTACCTACAGAGGCTGTGTGTCACTATTGCACAAGTGGGTCCTTCTTGTCTGGCTGGTTGATTTTGTGTCTGCAGGGTCTCCTGACTGTTCATGCTGTTGGTGACTGCTGTCCTTTCGGCGGCTCCAGTAGGGCTCTCGAGCACGATGAGCACTAGCCAGGTGAGAGCTAGTTTCCTGCATGATATTCCAATGTCCTCTGACTGCAGCCTGCGGTGTCCTCAGCAATAGGGTCTTACAAGGTCACTTCTGTTAAAGAATTTGCTTTTGAAGGCAAAGCACAAAATAGTTGTTATTTTCTGAAGTGGACAGTTGTTATTTTGTGTTTCAGTTTGTTACAGAGACAATTGACATTCTCAGTGTATAATTTACTTGATTGAGAAATGTGATAGTGAATTGATGACAATAATGCAGTCACGAACGGTTTGGAAATTCCCAGGCAGGAACAGACCTTTCATTCTTCCTCGTGATCTCTCAAAGTAAGCAGAATGATTTCCTCCGACAGTTAAAGTGATGGAGCACCATGTTTCTTCTGCTAGTCAGTACAACTTAGCAGAGGCCAGCAGATGAGAAAGTAATGTGGTGTTAAATACCATCTAAGAATAACTGCTCTGGAGCTGAGATGAACATTGAATTTTTTTGATATTTTTATTGCCCCAAATTAGATACAGTGTATTAGTAAATATTACATTGGTATCCCTGATTCCCTCCTCTCTGTCCCCAATCCACTGGGTATCCTCCTCTGTGGGCATACTGGATCCTTCCATGGGGTAGGAGGTTATGGATAGCACAACAGACAGCCAGGTCCCCCCCATTTATGTGTTGTTGCTGAGGGGGGCCATGTCTCTGGATATTCTCCCCCACCATGCCTCTTACACTCCTTTCCTGCCCTCTTCCACTTAGTTCCCTGGTCATGGTGGGTGAGGTTTAAGACTGCTTTATTGTTGAGATCTTTATGGCCTCTGAACTACTGCTTTAGGCTGTGTTGAAATCATTGGTGTTTGTCATGCTAACTTCTCCTAGGTTGACTGATTAGCTGTGCTGATAGATCTCTTGCTATCCCGTCACTCTCTCCAGGGTTTCATTTGGGATCTACACAATAAGCCTGGGGTGGGTAGTCTCTTGCCAGGATGTCAGCCCTCCGCCTGTAGCTCGTTGATGGAGTTGGAATGACCTCGGCTCTCTCACTGCCTTCTGAAAAATACAAACAAACAGGATCTCCATCGGAGAGTGAGGTCAATATGGGTTAAATACGACACACATTTCTAATTTCGCGAGATTCTATTGGGATCAGCCTCTTTGTGGTTCTCTAGTAATGGGAGTTTCTCCTTGGAGCCCAAGATTTTGGTTCCCATAGGATTTTGACCTGAGTCCTAATTCCAGTTAAGGGCTCGTTGACACTGAGTGGATTTCTTGGCCAGTTTGAAAGTTGTTGACTACTCTCCCCAGGTTATGGCACCTCTATTGCCCAGATGCTCTCTTCTTGGCTGGCTGATCTCTCCCAGAAGGCAGTGTGTTCAGCCTTTACATGGCAACAGTCTGCATTGTATATCAGTGGTCTCTTTTTTCTCCAAATATTCTTGACCAATTTCCCCTGGCCGCTTAAGTAGCACCTTCCAGCACTGCATATGCTACCATCTGGGGGCAGGTTGCCATTCTGCATCTTGCAGGGTCTCTTGGTGTTGCGTGATGACTTTCTGTGGATTCTTCAGCATTAGGATCTTACCTTTGGCCTGGGGTGGGTATTTAAGAGCTTTGACAGGATTTTGTCTTGTTTTAGGGACCTTGTGGGTCTCTTTGATCAACAGCTCAGTGTGAGTAGGAACCAATGACTGGGCCAGGGAGTGCCAGGTCTGATCCATTTTTCATGGAGTTATTCTTCCTCCCATTCCATTCACGGCCCATCTTAGCAGGTGATACCCCCTCCTTCCTTGAGAGCTTACTGTATGGAAATAAGAATTTTATGATTATGATTCATTATTGGTTCAGCTTATTGTATAAGTCACCCCTCCCCTCCCCCTTCCTTTAATCCCTTTTATAGTCTCTCTTTTTACTTGTCAGCTTTGCTTAGAGTTTAAGCTTAAACTGGTTAGGAACTGCATATGAGGGAGAATATGCGGCGTTTGAGTTTCTGTTCTTGTGTGAGTTCATTAAGTAAGATCTGCTCCAAATCTGTCCACTTTTCTTTCTTTTTTTTTAAATTTCATCATGTCATTTTTTTCTTTCTGCTGAGTAGAATTTTATCATGTAAATGTGCCACAGCTTTGTTATCCATTCATCCAGGGATAGACATTTGGGTTGATTCCAATTCTTGGCTATTATGAATTAGGCTGCAATACACATGGTTGAGCAAATGTCTCTATTCTGGGGTGTGACATCTTGAGGGTAGATGCCTAGTAGAGGGATAGCTGGGTCCATTGGTAGCTCTATGTCCAATCTGTTCAGGAGCCTCCACACTGCTTTCCAGAGTGGTTGAACAGGTTTGCATTCCCACCATAAGTGAATGAGGGTTCCTTTTTCCCCACAACCTCGCCAGCAATTATTTTTGTTGGATTTTTTTTTTGTTGTTGATTGAAATTCTGACTGGAGTAAGGTGGAATCTCATTGTAGTTTTGATTTGCATTTCCCTGATGATTAAGGATGAGGAGCACTTTTGTAAGTGAGTAAAGGCCATTTGTGTTTCCTCCTCTGTGAATTCTCTGTTGAGATCAGTGCCTCATTTTGTGAGGGGGCTGTTTGATTTTTTTATTATTTATTATTTTGAATTCTTTGTAAGTACTAGAAATTAGACCTCCGTCTGTATTATTGCTGGAAAAAAATCATTTCCCAGTTTGATGGTGGTCTATTGGTTCTGAGTATGGTATGTTTGTCTGTACAGAAGCTTTAGAGCTTGATGAGGTTACATTGGTTAAGTGATTGTTGCACCTCCTGGGCTACTGGAGGTTTGCTCAGGAAGTTTTTCCCCACTCCTATCTCATGGAGAGTTCCTCCTATTTTTCTTCTAAGGTTTTCAGGGTTTCAGGTCATATGTTGAGGTCTCTGATCCATTTGGAGTTCATCTTTGTGCAGGTGAAAGGAGTGGGTCTATTTTCATTTTTTTACAGGTATTAATCCAATTTGTCCAGCACCATTTGTTGAAGATGCTGTCTTTATGCCAGCAAACATTGTTGGCACGTTTGTCAAAGATCAAGTGACTATAGTTACTCAAACTGAAAGCAGGGTCTTCAATTCTGTTCCATTGGTCTGTCTGCCTGTTTTGATGCCAGTACCATGCTGTTTTTGTTACTATGGCCTTGTAGTATGTCTTTATATGGGGCATGGTGATACCTCCTTAGTATTTTTACTTAGGATAGCTTTGGCTATCCAAGGCCTTTTGCTCTTCCATATAAATTTTGAGATAATTTTTTCTATGTCTGTGAAGAAAGAGGATGGGATTTTTTATCGGCATGGCATTGAATCTGTAAATTGCTTTCTGAAGGATTGCCATTTTTACTATATTAATTCTCCCTATTCAGGAGCATGCAACATTCTCCCATTTTTTCACATTCTCCTCTATTTCCTTCTTGAGTGTTTTAATGTTTTCATTATACAAGTCTTTCACATCCTTGGTTGGTGATATTCCAAGGTATTTGATTTTTTTTGAAGCTATTGGAAAGGGACAGTCTCAATGATGTCTTTTTCTGTATGCATATCATTTGTATACAGGAAAGTTTCTGATTTTTGTGTGTCAATTTTGTACCCTGCCACTTTGCTGAAGGAGTTTATTACCTTCAGGAGTTTACTGATATTATTCTTTGGGTCTGTTAGATATATAGGATCATGTCATCTGCAAAGAGGGATAGTTTTACTTCTTCCTTTCCAATTTGAATCCCTTTTATGCTTTTCTTCTGTCTTATTGCTAGAACTTCAAGCACTGTGTTGAAGAGCAGTGGTGAGAGTGGACACCACTGTCTTGTTCCTGATTCAAATGGGAACTCCTTAAATCTTTCCCATTGAGTATGATTTGGGCTTTAGGGTTTTGTATATTGCCTTTATTATATTGAGGTGTAAGCTGTCTATGCCCAACATTTCCTGCATTTTGAACATGAAGTGGTGTTGAATTTTGTCAAAGGCCTTCTCTGTGTCAATTGAGAGGACCATGTGTTTTTGCGGTTGAGTCTATTAATGTGGTGGATTACATTAATCGATTTTCCGTATGTTGAACCATCCCTGCATTCCTGGGATGAAGCCAAATTGGTCTAAGTGGATAGTGTCTTTGATGTGCTGATGTATCTGGTTTGTGAGGATTTTGTTCAGGATTTTAGCATCTAAGTTCATCAGGGATATAGGTCTGTAGTTTTCCTTTCTTGTTGTGTCTTTGTCTGTTTTGGGGATTAGGGTGATGCTAGCTTCATAGAAGGAGATTGGAATCCTTCCCTCTTTTTCTATTCCTCGAAAAAGCTTCAGAAGGAGTGGTTTCAGCTCTATGATGAACGTTTGGTAGAATTCGGCTAAGAATCCATCTGGTCCTGGACTTTTCCTTTTGGGGAGGTTCTTGATTACATTTTTAATCTCTGTGGATATGATATGTTTATTTTGGAGTTTTATCTGCTCTGGGTTGAGCTTTGGTAGTTGATGGGTGTCCAGGAATTCATCCATTTCTTTCAGGTTCTCCTATTTTGTGGAGTAGAGGTTTTGGAAGTATGATTTGATGATACTTCCAATTTCATTGGGGTCTGTTGTGACTTCTCCCTTTTCATTTCTGATTTTGTTGATTTGGGTCTTCTCTCTTTTTGTTTAACTAGATTGGCCAGGGGGTTGTCAATTTTATTTATTTTTTTCAAAGAACCAACTCTTTGTTTTATCTGTTTTAAAAATTGTTTTCTTCATTTCTAATTCATTAATCTTAGCTCTGATCCTAATTATTTCTTTTTGCCTTGAGATCCTAAGGTTGGATTGTTCTAATTTTTTCCAATGCCTTTAGTTGGGTGGTGAGGTGATTGATTTGAGAGCTCTCTGTCTTTGTTATGAAGGCATTTAATGC
>PVHP010030282.1:0-21784 GCA_004024765.1 Zapus hudsonius
CTGCAAACAGCGGCAGGAAGGTGTGCCAAACACTGGCAAGGGGAAGCTGGCTTATAACCCCATAAGCTCGCCCCCAACAACACAGCTTCATCGAGGTTGTAAAACCCAAACTGCCATCAGCTGAGGATCGATCTATCAGAACACATTCAATTGTTTGTGGGGGACACCTGGATCAAACCATGACAGGTG
The DNA here is from genome assembly GCA_004024765.1 of Zapus hudsonius. Classification (NCBI taxonomy): domain Eukaryota; kingdom Metazoa; phylum Chordata; class Mammalia; order Rodentia; family Dipodidae; genus Zapus; species Zapus hudsonius. The sequence goes on from PVHP010030282.1 coordinate 190, forward strand.
GGTACTGGGAAAATTGAACCCAGGCCCCTTAGGCTTTGCAAGAAAGGGCCTTTAACCACTCTGCCATCTCTCCAGCCCCAGAATTAGTATTAGTGTCTTTCTAAAAGAGCCTCTTCCTAGAAAGTCCCTTTTACCATGTGTGATGGTTAGGTTTTGTTGTCAACTTGCTCTTTTTAATTATCTTGGGTGGGTCTCTCAGGATGTTCACAGGAAGGCAGTCTTTCAGTAGGGGGCAGGATGTAAAGAAGCTCAAAGGAGGTAGAAGTAAACATCCTTTCCTGTGTGGGCAGTGCAGGAAGGAAATTCCAGAGACTCAGGAAGCCTTTAATTCTGGGATAGAATTGTAAGACCCCACCTTAGGGCTATATAAAAGTGAAAGAATTCTCTCCTTGCCCCTTCTGCCTGTTCCCTGTTCTGTGTGTGTGGTGGTGGGTGATGGGTTTTTCTCTCTGCTTGGACCAGCCTCTTTCACTTTTATGGGACTTCCCCTGGATCTGTAGCTTGAATAAATCATTTCCTCCCATAAACGGTGCCTGGCTTGAAGATTCATCCCAGCGGCGTGTGGCTGACTGCGACACCATGTGAGAATACAATGAAAAATAACCAGAAAGTAGGCCTGTGCCAGTCACTGAATCATAGTGCCTTTGTCTTGGACTTTCTAGCTCACAAGACTGAACAGTACCTATCTGCAAACCCTACACTTTGAATGTGTTCTTCTAGATTTCATGTGTTGTAAACTCAATCCCAGGGCAATAGTGCTGAGAGGTGGGACATTTAAAAAGTGAAATTGATCACGAGGGGTCTGTTCTCACGTGTGCTGCTACCACAATACTGGGATCTTAATAAAAGACGAGTTTACATAAAATTAACATCCAGAAATTGGTAGCCTTCCGATATATCAATAATAAACATACTGAGAAAGAAATTGGAAACAATCCCATTTTACCACAATTGTCATAAAAACATACTTTGGTATAAATCTTACCAAGCAAGAGTAGGACCTGGACAATGAGAATTTTAAAATACTCAAGAAGTTGAAGAAGACACCAGGAAACAGCAAGCTGTCTCAGGCTCATGCCATGGAAGAATCAGTATTGTGAAAACAGCTATCTTACTGAAAGCAAGCTATAGATTCAGTGCAGTTCTCATGAACATTCCAACACCATTCTTCACAGAAACAGAAAAAAACATCTTATAATTCATTTGTAAGCCCCAAAGACCTCAGACAGCCAAAGCAATCCTGAGCAAAAAGAATAAGGCTGGAGGTATCACCATATATGGTTTGAATGTATATTACAGAGTCACAGGAAGGAAAACAACATGGTATCGGCCGGGCCTTTGAACTTGCTGTTTCTCTGCCTGGAACTCTTCTCCCTCAAACATCACGATTAACCTCAGTACTTTGTATCTCAACCTCCAATGCCACCTCACCAGAAAGACCTCTGTGACATCACGGACAAAGGGCCTCACTGCCCAGTGCCCTTATCCTGTTTCATTTTCTCTGCAACAATTGTGTTTATTTGATTATTGTCTGCTTTGTCCCCAGGCATGTTAGTTCCAAGTGGGCAGGAATGTCATCTTTCTTGCTTCCTGCTGTCTTCTCTGAGCCTAGAACATTTATCTTTTTAAAAAATATTTTTTATTTATTCACAAGCAGAGAGAGAGAGAGAGAGAGAGAGAGAGAGGATGGGCGAACCAGGGCTTCTTGCTGCGACTCCACCTTGTGCATCTGGCTCTACATGGATATTGGGGACTCGAACCCAGGCTGGCAGGCTTTGCAAGCAAGTGCTCATAATCACTAAGCCATCTCCCCAGCCCCTAGAACATGTGTTTCTGGGCTCAGTGAATGTTTGCTGAATGAATGACTGCAGTATTAAGTCACCCAGGTCCTGGAACGAGCTGAATACTGCTCCCATGGGCCCATCCTGGTCCAGTGTTTCCACAGCTCCTGCTCTTCTATGTATGAGGCAGGATGGGATGCAGAAAGGGGATTGTAATCAGCCTTCAAACCTTATTATCCATGGCACAGGAGTGTCACAATCACAAGGACAGAGCTGAGAGAGATGTCTGCCAGCGAAGCAATTTTTCAAAATTTGATGTGCAGGAATTAGAGCAAAGAGGACAGATTCTGCACTTTGAGGCAAGTCTTACCTGCATTCAACTCCCAGCTCAGCTCTTTGCTTTGTGACTGTGGACCAAACAAACCCTCATCACAAGGCCTGGTACTGTCTTCTTTACACTGGCACTAATATGCCCTTGAACAGGGGTCAGTGCAGAGGGCATGTCAACATGGGCACTTCCTGTCCCACATTATCAGCTCTGCACCCTTCTAGGTACCTGGGGAAATCGAGTCACACATGCTTTGCTTAATCAGTTCACCGTACGTTTACACAGTGCCTGTAGCTCCCATGTAATCATTCTACTGGGTGCCTGGCCAAATTGCACCTGCCCCAACTCAGTCCTCAGCCAGCTTTTTTGTGTGGGTGCTGTGAACACTCCCATTTAGCAGATGAGGCCACATAGCTTCTATAAATGGAAGAGATGGAATTGGAAGCCAGGTTTGATACCTGAGGGTTTCAACTTTTATGCTGGGGTGGAATTTTTGTGTCTCCTTTTTTTTGTTTGAGACAGGGTCTCACTATGTAGCACAGTCTGGCTTCAAACTCTTGTTTCTTCTACCTCGACCTCCTGAGTGCTGGGATTATAGGCACGCATGACCGACCACACTGTGGCTTGTCCTTATTTTATAGGTGAGGAGAATGAGGTTTGCTTTGCCCTAGGCAGAACTAGGCAGAGCTGGGGTATCTTCCGATTTATGCCTTGTTCCTACTGTAGGGCAGCTTCTAAGTGTCTCATTTTTTCCTGGACTGGGGACAGTAAGTGCCCGAGGAAGGAATGGCTTTCTGTTGTCTGCTCTATAACCAGCAGAAGGCTTCAGGACAGGCAAAAAGAATCCGTGGTGAGTAAAGGAAACCCAATTCTATTCTACAAACTATTCCTTCGTCTCTGCATCTCTTTCTCTCCTTCCCCTTTCCCTTCCCTCCCCACAGAGCTCCCTACTAATTAATCAGCAGACATTAGAGGCTCCAGCTGGGACCAAGTGGGCTGGACTCATTAGTGCAGAATGACATTAATATGAAATTTTTCTTCGAGACAAATGCAATGACTCAGATGGGTGCCTGTGTAGTGCTGCCTCCGAGGCTGGTGTGGGCAAAGTACCAGTCACAAGAGGCAGAGGAGACCATGCGGTGTACAGCCTTGGGTGCAAACAGACCAGGCTTCCAAGACGCCTGGAGGCAGAGAGGGACAAAGTCACCATCACAGGGCAGGAGCCCTGTCCTCTTGCGCTAACTGGTGCTGGCTGGTTTGTGCCTCAGAATATCTGGAGGAAATCTAATGTCCCTTCTTACTCCCTATCCTAGCAATGATCTCTCCTCATACTAGCTTCCTAACTGGACTATTAGAGCAGTTTCCTTCTCATTGCTGGGGGAAGATGCCTGACCAAAAGCAGCTTATGGGGCTGGATAGATGGCTCAGTGGTTAAGGTGCTTGCTTTCAAATCCTAATGATCCAGGTTCGATTCCCCAGTACTCATGTCAAGCCAGATGCACAAAGTGGCACATGCATCTTGAGTTCGTTTGTAGAGGCTGGAGGCCCTAGTTCACCCATTTTTCTGTTTCTCTACCTCTCTTTCTCTCTCTCTCTGCTTGCAAATAAATAAAATATTTTTTAAAAAAGCAGCTTATGGGAAGAAAAGGTTTATTTTGGCTTACAGTTACTTCATCATGGCATGAGAAGACAGCTGGGCATCCCATCTCTATAGCAGCAGGAAAGACCTAGTCTGTGAGTCCTCAGCACTGGCAAGGGGCACTGGATTATGAAGTCCCAAGGTCCACCCCCAGGGACACACCTCTAGCAAGGCTTCACCTCCTAAAGGCTCCACTAGCTGAGGATCAAGTATGAGGCGTAATCACAGTCAAGGCTATAGGAGGCATTTTACATCCAAACTACCACAGCTCTGTGTCCCTCCAATGTGGAGCAGGGACCCACATTTGTGACTAGTTTGTGTCTCCTTTCTGCTAGCTTCTAGGGGCTGTGTGGAAATGAATCTAGGAAATGAATATAACTCCCCCATGGGTCATTCTTTTTTTTTTTAAATTTCATATATTTATTTATAAGGGGGGAGGAGAGAGAGAGGGGGGTAGGAGAGTGGGAGAGGAAGAGGGAGAGGGCACCAGGGCCTCTAGCCACTGAAAACAAACTCCAGATGTATGTTTTGTGCATCTGGCTTTACGTGGGTCCTGGGGAATTGAACCCAGGTCAGTTGCAGGTAAATGCCTCAACTCCCAAACCATCTCTCCAGCCCCATGAGCCATTCGTATGTTGAGCAAGTCAGAGTAATAGTGCTGTGTTGGCCATTGGGATTGGGTGGCTTGTGGCAAATCCCAGCTCCTTCCACTTTGCTCTCTCATACTGTGTTCTTACATTCTTACCAGATCACTCCATCTCCTCGGACCTCTTCCTCTGGGGTGGGGAGTGGGGCCATAATTAACAACAGCTGCCTCAGGGCTGTTGAGAACCATGGGGTTAGGGGTCTGGGGTATTTATTTGTAAGGAGAGGGGGAGAGGGGGGAGGGAGAGAGGGAGGGAGGGAGGGAGGGAGGGAGAGAGAGAGAGAGAGAGAGAGAGAGAGAGGAGAGGAGGGTTACACCAGGGCCTCTTGCTACTGCAAATGGACTCCAGACTCATGCACCATTTTGTGCATCTGGCTTTATGTGGGTCCTGGGGAAGTGAACCCTAGGCTGGCAAGTTTTACAAGCGACTTTCATTGTGGAACCATTTTCCTAGTCCATTCCCCCATTTTTTTCCTATTCTTTCTTTCTTCAGTTGTGGTAGACATCAACACTCTACCTTCATGGACAGTAAGACTCAAACCAGCCCCTGCAAAAAGACTTTGACATTTAGTTATGCTCATTTCCCATGTTATTCATTCTTATGAGTTTGTACAGTGGCTAAATCACATTAGTTAACATGCATTGTCTCCTATGCTTTTCTTTCTTGCTGGTATTTCTTTTTCTATGGTATATACTCACTGCATGTAGTGGTGGGTTTCATAAAGACGATTTCTCTCACGTATATCATAAACTTTGATCAGACATCCTATACCCTCCCCTTTCTATACCTTCCTACTAGTCTACTTCCTTTCCCTTGTACTTTCATGTATATGTAGTTCATGTATACACGGTTTATATATCTAAATAAAATATAGGATTCACCAATGAGAGAAACTTGATATTTGTGTTCTCAATATGGTTCATTGCTTTTAAGATGATGACCTCTAGTTGCATCTCTTTTCCCTGGAGATGACATATTTTATTCCTCTTAATGGCTGAATTAAATCTTCAGTATATATATATATATATATATATATATATATATATATATATATATATATATTCCTTTACCCACTTATTTGCTCCTATGAAGAGTATTGTAGTAGACATGGATAAGAAATATCTCTGTAGTATGCTGACTTAACATCCTTCAAGCCTGTACACAAGAATGGAAAAGCTCGATCATATAGTAGTTCTATTTTTAGTGTTTTGAGGAACCTCCATTCTAATGTCCGTAGTAGCTGGGATAATTTGTATTCCCAACAGCAGGGTTCCTGTCTCCTGGTGTCCATAATGTCATTTGTTATTGTTTGTTTTCTTAATGATAGCCATCCTGACGGGTGAAATGGAATCTCAGTGTAGTTTTCATTTGCATTTCCCTAATGACTAAGGATGTTGAACATTTTTTCATCTGTTTATTGATGACTTGTGCTCCATCTTTTGAGAACTCAAGTTTCCCCTTCTCCAATGCCTCTGCCTTACAATCTTTTCATAGTATCCACTGCGATCTCTCCATTTATATCTAATTTTATTAATTTTTCTTTTCTTTTGATTAATTTGATGAAGGCTTGCCAATTTTTTCGATCTTTTCAAAAAGAACCAACTTTTTGTTTCATTGAGCTTTCTTTATTCTTTTTTTCTTTAAAGCAGGGTCTCACTCTAGCCCAGGCTGTCTGGAACTCACTCTGTAGCCCAGGCTGACCTTTATTCAACTCACTGTGATCCTCCTGCTTCAGCCTCCTGAGTGCTGGCTGCATTGAAGGTGTACATCACCACGTTCCACCTGCTTCATTGATTCTTTGTATCGTCCTTTTGATTTCTAGTTCATTAATTTCTGCTGTGGTGTTTAGTATATTTCTTTCCATGTTCTTGTTCTTGTTTTGCTAAGGTCATGAGTTGTATCAAGTTATTTATTTGAGATTTCTGTGAATTCTTCAATTTGCATCCTGTATTGCACATTTACTGAAGTCAGTTTGTAATGTTTATTTTGGCTTACAGTCTCCAGGGGAAGCTCCATGATGGCAGGGAAAAGATGGTAGAGCCAAGGCTGGGCATCACCTTTGCCATAGCAGGTGGTAAACAGCAGCAGGAGAGTGAGCCAAGTTCTGGCAAGGGGGAGGTGGCTAGAACATTCCTAAGCCTGCCCCCCAACAACACACCTTTTCCAGCAAGACTCCACCTCTTAAATTACCATCAGCTGGGGATCAAGCATTCAAAACACATGAGTTTATGGGGGGGACACCTAATTCAAATCACCACAGCAATTATAGAGTATGTAGACCCCAAATTTCCATCTGGGTGTACTGCAGATCCAGTGTGATTGTGGTTAGGTCTCTGAGTCACTACCCACCACGGTGGTCTCTGTGATTTCCTCTGCCAGCTTAGCTGGCACATTAGCATGTGCCCATTCTCTCTCTCTCTCTCTCTCTCTCTCTCTCTCTCTCTCTCTCCCTCCTATTCCCTTTAACTTATCAGTTGCTAAAAGTGCCTTGCAAATTATCCGAGGTCCTCATTGTCTTAAACTGAGGTTCCAAGCATCGCCCCTCTTTGGGAGTAAGTACAACACTCCCTGCTGAGGCTGAGCCCTCTGGTTGGGCTCAGGACTCCATCTTTTTGGTCTGATTTCTAAAGTTTTTCTTTCTTTCCTACTGAAAACAGTGTTCTTTTGCCTTTATCCAACTCAGAGGGAAGTGGCTCTCCAGCTATCCCCAGTTTATTTCCCAGGGATTCTATCACTCCAGGCATGGGTTTCATTTACCATCTTTTCCATGTGCGGAAAACATTTATAATCTGTTCTTATGAATTGGGGACATAGCTCAGTCGGTACAGCACTTGGCTAACCTGCATGAAGCCTGGGTTCTATCCTCAGCATAAACCAAGTGTCCTGGTATATGCTTTTAATCCTAGCATCCAGGAGGTGGAGAGAGGAGAATCGGAATTCTGCTCAAGACAATCTTTACTACATAGCAAGTTCAAGGTCAGGCTGTGATACATGAGACTCTGTCTCAAAATAAAATAAAAAAATGACTGGGAGATGGCTTAGCAGTTAAAAGTGCTTGCTTGCAAAGCTTGCTGGCCCAAGTTCAATTCCATAAAGCTAATGCACAAAGTGGTGCATGCATCTGGAATTTGTTTGTAGTAGCTAGATACCCTAGTGCACCCATATTCTCACTCCCTTCCCCTCTCTCTGCTTGGAAATAAACATATTTAAGAATAAAATTTAATAAAATCTACTCTCAGCATTTTTCAATTATACAACAAATTAACTATAGTCACCATGTTGCATCATGAATTTCTCCAGTTTATTTCTTCCTTTGGACTGGAATATTGTGTTCATTGGCCAACATTGCTCCAGAATTCCCATACCCCAATTCCCCAGTAATTCCATACTTCTCTGATTTCTACGTTTCCAGATTCTATATGTAAATGTGAGATCATGTGGCATTTGACTTTCTGTGTCTGGCCTATTTTCCTTAACATATCATCTTTGATATTCAAATTTCTTTTTCTTTCTAAATTTGGCCACCCCAGGGGTGGACCTCTGTAACACTTTGACTTGACTCTCAGATAGAAGTGGTTGGACATTTTGGACCGAGAGAGGAAGGGATGCGGCCAGTTTTTGACTGTAGCAAGCAAGGACAGAAATGTGTTTCTTTTTTTTAAAAAATATTTTATTTATTCATTTTCAAGCAGAGAGAGAGAGAGAGAGAGAGAGAGAGAGAGAGAGAGAGAGAGAGAGAGAACCAGGGCCACCACCTTGTGGGTCTGTCTGGCTTATGTGGGTACTGGGGAATTGAACCCTGGGCAAGTGCCTTAACTGCTGAGCCATCTCTCCAGCCCCAGAAACATGTTTCTGTTACCTGTTGGAAGCTAAGAGATGGGTGGATATATGAGACAGCGTTGTGGAAATGTTGAGGAATCCGGATATGTTTTAAAGACAGAGCCAACCCCATATACAAATGGGCTGGTTATGGAGTGGGAGGAAGAAAATGGGCCTCAAGGACTCTGAGGCTTTTGGCTTTAATAACTAGAAAGATCACACATTACCTGATGCTGGGACAACACCCAACCAGAAGCAGCTGGTGGGAGGAAAAGGGTTTATTTCAGGCTTACAGATTCCAGGGGAAGCTCCATCATGGTCAAAGAAGCTGGTCACTTCATCATATAACTACAGCAGAGAGAACACCAGCACCTGCAAGCTCAAGTTGGCTCTCCACATACTTTAGGGCTGTACTCAAGACCCCCCTCACTCCCCCCATGACACACCTCCTCCAGCAGGGGTCCACCCATTAGAGACTTAAGTAGGAAGCTTAAGCAAAAATACCTGAGGCTGTAACACCATTTACCTTCAAACTACCACATTACAGGAGAAGCCTCTTTGTACCTGTGTTGTCTGGGATGCATTCTTAAGAGATGCCTACTAGAAGGGATTGAGGGGTGAGTGTGATCAAAATACATTACATGCATATATAAAATTGTCAAAAAAGAGCGTAAACCCAAATATAGCAGTTACCTTCTCTTTTCGGGGACAAAACACCCAACCAGAGCAGCTTATGGGAGCATGAAGGATTTATTTGAGGCTTATAGTTTTGAGGGGAAGCTTCACTGTAGCAGAAAAAAAAACTTGGCAGCTGGCTGACAGCTTCATATATCCACCGAAGAGAGAGAGGGAGGGATGGAGGGAGGAAGGGAGAGAGAGAGAAAAGAGAGAGAGAGAGGAAGAGAAAGGCAAGAATGAACTATATCTGAACACCTGATGACATCCAATGGGCTGGACTAATCAACCCCAAGGTTCCTAGCAATACACCTCCCTTAGCAAGGCTCTACCTCCCAAAGGCCCCCCTAGTTTGGGAGTAAGTAGAAAGCTTAATCACAAACACCTGAGAATACAAGGGCTATTTTATATGCAAACTACCACACCAAATAAAATAAAAAATATTTTTAAAGAGATGCTTACTAGACAGCACGAGGGGACTAGGAACAAGTAACTATGGACTTGAGCTTGGTAATTATCTCTAAAGCCAGGCATCTTGAGGTGTGTAGATAGAAAGTTGGCTGTGTAACAAACAACCAGTATGACCTGAGAGTCTGGTGCTCTGAGGATATTGCAGGACACTGACCATTGCTTGTTCCTTTCACGTGCTGTTAAAAGTGAGATTGGACCAGGCATGGTGTCGAACACCTTTGATTCCAGCACTCAGGAGGCAGAGGTAGGAGGATCGCTGTGAGTTTGAGGCCAACCTGGGACTATAGAGTGAGTTCCAGGTCAGCTTGGGCTACAGTGAGACATGACCTTGCAAATACACACAAAAAAGTGAGACTGGCAGTCAATGGGTGCTGGGAGAGGGGGAGTCATTCTCTTCAATGGGGCAGCCACTGGTAGGTGTTGGGAAGAAGAGATTCAGCTGAGTGGGAGGAAGAGAAGAGGGTCATGGGAGCATGTTTGATCAAAATATGATGTGCACATGTGTGTAGTTGTCAAAACAAATGTCAGAATATAGCGAGATTGGTATAGTCTTAAGGCTGGGAGCCATGGGGCATCTTAGCTTGTGTGTGGGGGGGTGTGGGGTGTGGGGAGGTCATGGTAGATCTCTGGAGCAGGGTGATTTGGAAACGCTGCAAGAATGCTGTGGTACCAGCCCTGGGAAGACGAGGTGAAGCTTGGCCCAGGACAGAGGCTGGGGTCCAGGACAGGAAGACAGAGGGAGTGTGGGTTTGTATGTGGTCCACCATCAGGGGCTGGGCAGCAGGACAGATGTGGGGAAGAAGAAGCCTTTGAACGTTTTCTCAGGGTTGTGGTGGGGGAAGAAGGGGAGGAGTCTCAGAGGAGTTCATGCTGCCCTATGCCATCCCCCGGCACCCCCATGCCCACTGTGCTTGTTAGCAAGGAACGCTCCTCAGAGGGAACATATGTGCTGTTATTTTTAGGTGATTAACCACACATCGTGGAGCGTTTGACAGTCATGGGTAAACAAAAGCTATTTGTCAAAATGAGATGTTCCAGCCTTGTCCTCTTCAGCGGGCCAGTTGCTGAGCTGTGAATTTCTGTTGCATCAGCAGCCAGGCTAATTAGCTCCATGGCTCCCGAATAATAATGACCATATTTACCCAGAGGTTTCTGCCAGCTGGGAGCTGGGCGATGCCATCTCCTTGAAGTGGAGCAAGAAGTCATAGATGCCCCTCATGGCTACTGCTTTCCAGTTAGGGAAACTTAAGCTAAGGGTGGTGGAATGGTAGATGAACCATAGCTCTGACCTTGGCCTGGCATCCCTGCTGTGCTTGGAGTTGTACCTTCTTTGGAACATGGGTCTAGTGCCTATTTTCTTTGCCTTTCTACAGTAGGAGATGAAAGCCCCCTTGAAGGGAAGACCAACAGCAACAGAGAGGGTTTAGAGCTTCCCTACATGGCCTGTCATTGCTGATCAATCATATACAGATTTTATTGCTATTGTCTAGATCAGCTGGCTTGAACATAGCCACCTAGTTAATGGTCCTTATAGTCACTCTTTCCCCCATGTTTTTCAAGTAAAGCACACCAGTTAATGAGTTCTGCCCCGCAAGCCTAGCACCCTTCATCACCTGTGCCAGGAGCTCTCTGTGATGGGCTCCTCATTGCCAGCTGACTGCAGGTGGCTCAGCTCCACACTCATCCGAGAATCTGACACCTGTTACAGGATGGATTCCAGGGAGGAATTCTGACAGGTCAGCACGTGGGAGATGAATGAAGAGTTAGATCTGGGATGAGCCCTTGTAGAAAGGAAGGGAGAAGCTAAGCTGGGAATGCAACAGCAGCCTTAGGCTGGCCCTGCACGTGTTCTGAAGGTGATCTGACCTTTTAGAGCTGCCCTGAGCTGGGTCACAAGGGTCTGGCCTTTGGATCCTGATGTGGATCAGTTACTAGATGTGAGTAGCCCCGGGACCAGGGTGTCACCTTGGGTCAAGAGGCTCTTTTCTGCAGAATCAGTGTCTGAAAGTGCTGATAGCTGAGGGCTATCTGATGTTGGCTGTTACTATAGCTGGGGAAATAGGGCCCTTATTCTCAAAGGAGGATAGGTGTGTCATAGTGTCCACTGTTCTACCTATGAAATCACTTAACTTTAAAAATAAAAGAGAGCTGGGTGTGGTGGTGTATGCCTTTAATTCCAGCACTGGGGAGGCAGAGGTAGGAGGATTGCCATGGGGTTGAGGCCACCCTGAGACTACACAGTGAATTCCAGGTCAGTTTGAGCTAGAACATGACCCTACCTTGAACCCCCCCATCCCACAAAAAAGAAAAAAGTCTTGGGCTAGAGAAATGGCTCTGTGGGCAAGGGTGCTTGCTGCGTAAGCATAAGAACCTGAGATCATTCCCCAGCACCCAAGTCAAAATCTGGGTATGGCTGTGTATGCCTGTAATCCCAGCACCGAGGTGGGGCAGAACTGAGAGACTCACTGGGGCTTGCTGGTCACCTAGAATGGTGTGAACTCCAGGTTCAATGAGAGATCCTGTTTCAAGGAAGTGAAAGAGTAATACTGGACACTAGACTTCCTCCTCTGGCCTCTGCACGCACGCATGCACGTGGGGAGCACACATCTGTATGTTATAAACATACACTACACACACATCAAAATAAATCAATTAATTTTTAAAAAGTTCTCAGCTAGTGCTTGACTAATTGATGAGCTCCACAAATGGTAGTTATTATGTAGAATCTTTACAGGCAATTATTTGTACGCATTTATAAGTGATAAAACTTGAATTCAGAATAACTTAAGCAATGAAAGGAATTAATTTGTTGATGTACTCAGAAAGATAGCTACAAGAATGGATGGATCCAGGAATTTGAAGGATGTCATCAGCACGATGGGTCTCCCCACCCCCTTTCCACATGCAGCTGTCTATGTACCTCTAAGTCTTCTGAGTCTTCAGGCAGTCTCTCTTGTGAAGCTAAAATTGCTCCCACCAACTCCAATCTTAGGTCTTGCCAGCTTAGCAAGGCTATTCGAAAGAATTGGTGAAAACAAAACAACAAAAAACAACAGACCAACTAACCCGGGCTGATTCCCAAGAGAAGACACTCCTTGGACGGGCCTGGTTCATGGGCCCATGCTAGACCTGTGGCAGGGGTGGGGGAGGTCAGGTCCTCTTTGGATGGGAAGTTGGAGAGAGGAGGTTTCTTAAAAGAAAATTGAGTTGCCATGAAGAAAAGCAAAGAGAGGATTCTGATGAAAGAGAGCCACTTTCTCTCCTCCACGGGACCCTTCTGCCATCCCATGGAGCCTGAGGATGAGAGGGCATCAGACTAGTCTGTACTGTGGGGAGCATTTTCTCACTTCAAGAATATGGTTCACATGTCTACATGTGTGATGGGTCTGTGAGGTTGCCAGGAGACGCATCGCATGTCACACTGGCTACATTTCTGGGTCTCCAGCTTCCAGGTAAATGGAAGAAAAGTATTTGGGGGTTAGACAGATTTGGATGGAATTCCATGTGACCTTGGGGTAAACCTTCTGTTGTCATTGAGTCTTAGCACCCTGCCAGCATGTAACAGGAGGGGAGCCACAGACCAGGTTCTGACTATGAGAATTAAACCAGAGTGTGTGTAAAGAGCACGGGGTATAAGGCCTGGTACAGTTAGCTCTCAGGGTATTAAAAACGACAACTTTTAAGTTGTACTTCTGATTGGGAGGTGGTGGTTTCCCTGGAAACACAGTTTTCTGTGCATAAAAGGTCAGGGATCCCTAAGGACAGTGCTTGTCTTTCTGATTTTCTCTGGTTTTGATCTATCTTAAACCCCCCTTTCCTTTTTTGGCTTAAGCTATTGATTTCTTAAAGACCCATCTTTTGGCCTGTTAATTCTCACAGTTCTTATTTTAAATCAATTTTTTTTCTTTTTAAAATTTATTTTAGTGTGTGTGTGTGTGTGTGTGTGTGTGTGTGTGTGTGTGTGTGTGTACCCTGGGGTCTCTTGCCCCTGCAAACAAACTGCCTGTACACTTTATTACACTTTTTGTGTAAGTGAGCACTTTAACCACTGAGTCATCTCCCAAGCTCCTGTTTAAAAACTTTGTTTATTTATTTATGAGAGAGAGAGAAAGGGGGGCCCAGTATGGGCCTCTTACCTCTTCACACAAATGCCAGATACATGTGCCACTTTGTGCATCTGGCTTTATGTGGTACTGGGGAATTGAACCTGGGCTATAAGGCTTTATGTGGGTGCTAGAGAATCAACCCCAGACCATCAGGCTTTGCAAGCAAGCACCTTTAACAGCTGAGCCATCTCCCTAGCCCCACAGTTTCTTGGCAGCAAATCCTCTGCTCCGTTAGCTCAGGAAGTGCATCCTTGTCTTTGGCTCTGAGAGTCCTGGTGGACTGGGAAGCCAGTGCTGACCTCAGTTGGTCTCTCAGTCATTCCCTCTGCCCATCTTGCATCCTCAGTACAGAATTATTAACATTTTGCCAGCACTGGGATTGGTCCCTCGTGATGGTGTCTGATGGGAACAAGGTGGCCAGGGACTCGTGGGCCAGGGCAGCAGGGAGCTGGAAGGTTGAGAGACAGTGCTATTAGTTTGGATGAGGTTTGTCTCCCTAGGGTTCATGGAGGCTAGGACCTCCATGTGGCAGTGTGGGGAGGTGGTGGAACCTTTAAGAGTGGAGCCCAGTGGGAGATCATTACTGACCCTGTCTCTCATCCTGTCTTACCATGTAATTTCTCTCTCTGCATGGATTTCCACCTGTAGTAGTTACCTTGTTTTTACTGGGACAAAACACCCGACTGGAAACAGCTGATGGGAGGAAAACGTTATTTCTTTTATAAATATTTTATTTATTAATTTGCAAGCTGAGAGAGATAGAAGAGACAGACAAAGAGAATGGGTGCACCAGGGCTTCCAGCCATTGCAAATGAACTCCAGATGCATGTGCCACTTTGTGCATCTGGCTTTACGTGGGCACTGGGGAATTGAACTTCAGTTGTTAGGCTTTGCAGGCATGTGCATTAACTGATGAAACATCTCTCTAGCCCGGAAAAGGTTATTTCAGCTTGAAGTTTCATCATGGCAGGGAAAACATGGCAGAACAAGTAGCAGTTGTCACAGTAGGAGGAAAACGACTCAAACACACAAAACACAACAACAATCAGAGTGAGCTAGCTATACCCAGTAGGGCTGGACCAATAAGCCTCAATGTCAGCTCCAAGTGACATACCTCCTCCAGCCAGGCTCCACCTCCCAAAGACTCCACCAGCTGTGGACTCAGTAGGAGGCTTTATCAGGAACACTTGAGGCTCTGGGGGACATTTTACATCCAAACTAGCTCACCACCACCATGGTGCCGTCCACTATAAAGTGCCTCTGTCAGCAAGGGCCCTCATCAGAGGTAAACTAATGGAGTTGCTCAATCTTGGACTTTCAGCTTCCAAACTCTGGGCTAAATAAACCCTTTCTTTTTATAAAGTACCTATATTCAGGTATTTCCTCATAACAATAGAAGATGCGCTTGTACAGGGTGCCAGGCTCAGTCTTAGCAGCTGCCTATCTGACCTTCGAATACACTCTCTTATTTCCATCATTACAGTGCTATTTCATTAGAACTGCTATGAAAGTAATTGCAAGTTGTTACTTTATGTGACAGTAAGAAAAAAAAATACCCCAAACTCTAACATTGCCACAACTGTAGGAAGACTCTCAGTTTCAGTGTTGTTAGCAATGTGAAAATATGCGCTGCTTCCTTGGTGTTGGTGAAGTGCAATGATTCCCCAGAGACACAGTAGGAAGGTTCCCCAAAGAAGTTAAAGAGAATCAGGAGCTGGAGAGATGGCTCAGTGCTTAAGACATTTGTCTGCAGAAAGCCCAATGACCTGGGTTTGGTTCCTCAGTACCCATGTAAAGCCAGGTGCAGAAAGTGGCACACATATGTGGAGTTTGTTTGCAGTGGCATTGCCCGTTTCTCTCTCTTCTTTTCTCCTTACATATATAGATGCAAGTTTGAGGCCAGCCTGGGACTACAAAGTAAGTTCCAGGTAAGCCTGGGCGAGAGAGAGAGAGAGAGAGAGAGAGAGAGAGAGAGAGAGAGAGAGAGAGAGAGAGAGAGAGAGAGAGAGAGAGAGAGAGAGAGAGAGAATTAGCAGCTCCCCCTTCTGAGTCAATGAGCACGTGAGGAAGTAGGTCCACTTCTGAGCACACATCCCGAGACACTGGAGGCAAGGACTTGAAGAGGCATGTCTACTCCGGTGTTCACAGCAGCTTTATTCACAGTATTTCCATGGAATCAGAAAATTGAGGTGGCAGAAGGCTAGAGAGATGGCTCAGTCAGTATAGTGCTTGCCTCGCAAGCATGTGGACCTGAGTTCCATCCCCAGTGCCTGTATGTGAATTTGTAATCCCAGGGCTGAAGGGGCAGAGATAGGAGGATCCCTGGGCCCGTGGCCACATAACTAACCTTAATAGTTAAGTCTGAGGCCAAGGAAAGATTTTCCCTCAGAGACATAGGATGGGGCTCCTGAGACATGATACCTAAGGTTGTCCTCTGGCCTCTAAATGAATGCACCTGTGTGCCCACACAAATATGAACACACATTTACACACATGCATGCATTCCATACACACATACTCATGGAATCAAGTCAAGTGCCCACTGACAGATAAAAGCAAAGGTAATATACGCGTGTGTATTGACACACGCTACCACGTGGATGAAACGGAGAACATGGTTGGTGAAATTTTCACAAACTAGACACAAAAGAGGCTGTTTTTTATGTAAATCCACTTATTTGAGGTAGTTAGGAGTCAAACTTACAGAGAGAGACAGAAGGACAGCGGTGGCTGCCAGGGGTTGGGGAGTTGTTACATCGTGGATATCAAGCTTTTTAAAATTTATTTTTCTCAAAGGTGACAGGATGTAGGAAGGAGAAAAGAGGGGGAAAACTCTAACAGAAAAGCACACAGGGCATATCTCAAATTAAAAACCCAAAGGCTGTGGAGGAAGCTGTATCCTAGCAGACTAGCTGCTGACCTCAACTGAGTAGTTACATCCAAATCTTACAAAATAGCATTAGCACTTAAGCTAGTGTTATTAGTTTTTGTTACAAAAAAGTTAAAGCTACACATTTCACAATTTTAAATTGTTCAGCAGCAGCATTTAAGCTTTTTTTCCCCCAAGTTGCTCTGAGTGCAAGCTAGTGGCAGAGAATTTTTTTTGCCCTAAATACAAACTAGAACATGAATTCCAAAGGCAATGAATGTATTTAATCCTGACCCAAACACACAGTGCTTAAAATAAGGAGGGGTTGGATCATGTGGGCTTGGGACAGAAACAATTTCCCCAGAGGAAGGAGCTGTAATCTGTTTTAAATATTATTTATTTATTTATTTGTGTGTGTGTGTGTGTGTGTGTGTGTGTGTGTGTGTGTGTGTGTGTGTATGTGTGTGTATGCATGAAGGGGGGGAGAGGCAGATTGAGCAAACCAGGTTGTATTGCCACTGTGAACAAACTCCAGACATGTGTGCCACATTGAGCGTGTATTGGGGCATTGAACCCAAGCCAACAGGCTTTGCAAGCAAGTGCCTTTAACTGCTGAATCTCTTCCCCGGTCCCAGAGCTTTGGTTTTGCAGGATGAAGAGTATTCTGGTGATGGTGACACAGCAGTGTGACTGTGACTAGAGTCACGAAGCTGTATACTTACAAACAGTTCAGATGGCTTTGCATTATACTTCCTGTGGTGGTTTGAATGGGAAATGTCCCCCAGAGCCTCATGTGTTTTGAATACTTGTTCTTCGGCTGGTGGCAATTTAGGAAGGCAGTGGAGTCTTTGGGATGTGGAGCCTTCCTGGAGGAGGTGTGTCACCTTGAGCTTTATTAGCCCAGCCCACTGGGTGTTCAGAGCTAGCTCACCCCTGCTGCTTCCTCCCAGCTGATATGACAAGATGTGATGCCCAGCCCCTGCTCTGCCATGCTTGCCCTGCCAGGATGACACTTCCCCTTGAGACTGTAAGCTGAAATAAACCCTTTCCTTTTATCAGCTACTTCTGGTTGGGTGTTTTGTCCCAGCCACGAGAAAGGGAACTACTGCATTTACCATAATAAAAAGATAATAAATTGAAAAGACATGAAGAAGGCTCAGCTATTTCCTGTCAAATTCCTGTCTTCTGGCTTTTTCAGAATAATTGCAAACCCCAGCAACACAGGGTCTACATCTTTGCACAATAAGTCAGTAGGCACAGAGAGGGACTTTCCTCTTTTGTTATTTAAACATTTTAATTTGTTTATTTTAAAGAAACAATAACACTTTTAGGGGTCAACAATCAAAACAGTATAAAGCGCCATAGAAAGAAACATCTAATTCCCATACCTGACACCATCCACTCTGTCCTCAGCCCCTGCAGATAAACCCTTACGTTAGTTTCTTGCCTTTATGCCTGGTGTTTTTATGCAGATAAAAAATATGAATAGCTTTCCTTTCAATTCCCTTTCATTTCTAATAGGTTCTGCGCTTGCTTTGATCACTTAATGATGTGTCTAGCAGCTGCTTCCAAAGCCGAGACAGAAGCTGAGCTTTCAAAGAGGCCAGGCTCTCCACAAGTGAGCCCTCCCACCCCATGGGTGATTGCACAGGCCACCACAAGGGCACATACTGAAACGTTGCTTCTCCAGCGTTTGCTTTATCCTTTGTGCTCTAGTGGGCTGTGGGGACATCAGAGTTCAGTCTCTCAATGAATCTCAGGGCCTATGGGTGGAGACAAGCAGGTTTGAAAGTGAGGGAGTGGGTGGAACAGAAGGAGGTATATTTGGATTTCTCTAGAGTATCACAATGTCCAATGGATTCTTCAGTGTGCTATAAAGGCTTTTGGGTGAGTGGGTCAGGATACAGAGATGACCAAGGTTCATAGTCTTGTGATGGGTAATCTTTTGTTTTCAACTTTTCCTTTTATTCTTGTGTGTGCAATGTGGTGTGTGTCCTTGTGTGTGAATGTGTGTCGCTTGTGGTGGGGGGGCGCTTGCCTGCAGTGAATGGAGCGGAGCATCTGCCTGTTCTTATTTGAGTCAGAGTCCGTGGCTCTGCTGCCCATGTCCAGCAGTTTATGTGGTTTCCAGAGATTGGAACTTGGGCAGTCTCAGCCCCTCAGACCCTCAGGCTTGTGCAGGAAGTGTACTTAACCACTGAGCAATCTCTCCCACCCTCAACTTTTTTATTGACAATTTTTATAAATGTTCATAGTGTATTTTGATCATAATCCCCTCCCATCACTCGCTCTTGTCTCCCCTCCCCCATACGCCTTCCACTGAACCTCCTCCTCCCTTTATGATGGATAATCTTGATTGACAGATTGACTCAATGTAGAATCACCTCAGAAACACACCTCTGGGTGTTCTGTGAGGGGGTCCAGAGAAGTTTAACCGAGGAGGGAAACCCACCCTGGAGGTAGATGGCACCCCCCAACCCCATGGGCTGGCATCTTGGACTGAAGTAAAAGGCTGAAAACAAGCCAGCATTCAGCTCTCTCTTCTTTACTGTAGCTGCAATGTGACCAGCCACCATGCGCTCCTGCTGCCATGGCTTCTCCACCCTCAAACTTTCCTCAAGTTACTTTTATGTCAGGTAGGCTTTTGGGCATAGCAACAAGAAAAGCAATGCATACAGGCAGAGAGAAAAGTGAAACAAAATGGGCAAAGAGGATGATACTGGGAAAAATTCATGAAACTTTAGAAAAAGTTTTTATTTATTTATTTGCAAGCAGAGAGAGAAAAGAGAGACGGAGAGAATGGGTGCACCAGGGCCCCCAGCTGCTGCAAACAAACTCCAGATGCATGTTCCACTCTGTGCATCTGGCTTTATGTGGGGACTGGAGAATGGAATCCAGGTTGTCAGGTTGTCAGGCTCTGTAGGCAAGCACGTTAACCGCTGAGCCATCTCTCCAGCCCGATTCATGAAACCTTAAAGCTTCTGATGCCTTCTTTCTTTCTTTTTTTGGTTTTTCGAGGTAGGGTCTCGCTCTAGTCCAGGCTGACCTGGAATTCACTATGTAGTCTCAGGGTGGTCTTGAACTCACGGCAATCCTCCTACCTCTGCCTCCCGAGTGCTGGGATTAAAGACGTGAGCCACCACGCCTGGCGGTATGATGCCTTATTTCTAAGACAGGGATAAGTTAGTCTCATCATCCATTGAGGGTTATTATGCAAATCAAATGCAATGGCCCAATGCATTCAATAGATACAGACTACTTAAGGATGGTCCAACTTAAGATATTCTTTGACTTTCTGATAATGTGAAGGTAATATACATTCATAGGAGCCATACTTAGAGTTTGCATTTGGCATTTTCTCCCAGGCTGGGGGTAGGCAGCACAGTGCTCTCTCAGGATGCTGGGGACAGCTGTGAGCTGCAGGAGAAAGGCACTTCTTCTCTGGAAGAGGAGAGATGGGCAGCGCCATGCCAGGGACTGGGACCCCTGAGAAAATCAAAAGGAGAACATGAATGGAGCACCTGCACCCATCTCTCTTCCTGACTGTGTAGTCACGTGACCAGCTTATACTTGTGTGGTCACGTGACCTTCTACTTCTGCCACTGTGCCTTCCCCATCAAAATGGACTGTATCTCAAACTTAGAAGAGGAAGTGGCTGCCCAACAGTGAGTGAGTGTTGCTCACAAAAGGTCAGAGGTTCCCATGCCCTGTCTGTGGTCAACCATTTACTTTGACCTTGGACTAAGGAAAGCATAGGGCACCTGAGGCAAGGTGGACAGGAAAGCCCTTGTGAAGGAAGGAGCCAACGAACATGTGTGATAGCCAGTGGAGAGCAGAGCCGTGTGCAGCTCCTTGGATGGGGTGGGTAGCAGCCCCCCTCTCGACCTGATTGTAACTTGGAGTAGGGAGGAGCCATAGTGATGGAGCACGCTCCCATGAGTCATGGGCCAGAGTCACGGATTCCTTTGGATGATGCCTGTAAGGAATTCACAGTGATTAAGCAAGAAGTGCAAATGGATTTTATGAATTAGTTTGAACCCCTGGGGGGGACAAAACCAGCCTAGGGAAAGCTAGAGAGCCCAATCCCCATGGTATCCACTGACCCTTTGTACAGAGAATCCTGTTTCCAGGGCAACCGTTAACACTGTAATTGGATGCCTCACCTTGCCAGGGAGTACAACATCCTACTGTATGACTTCTCTTGAACACTGTGTGCCTAAGGCCTCGTGTCAGGAACTTCACGTCCATGATCTGCTCGATGGGTGCGTTCATTACCTCCCTCACTGCTCTAACAAAATACCTGACAAGGACTGGAGAGATGGCTCAGCGCTTAAGGTGCTTGCCTGCAGAGCCTGACGACCTGAGTTCCTTTCCCCAGAACCCATAAAAGCTAGATGCACAGAGTGGTGCATGTGTCTGGAGTTTGTTTGCAGTAGCTGGAGGCTGTGGTGTACTCATTCTCTCTGTCTGTCTCTCTTTCTTCCTCTCTCTCTCTGCTTGCAAATAAATAAATAAATAAAAATATTTTGAAAAATACCTAGCAAAAGCAACTCGAGGAAGAAAGGGGTTATTCCTGGCTTGCAGTTTGAGGATATGGTCCATTTTGGTGGGGAAGGCATGGTGGCAAAGTGTAAGGTAGCTGGTCCCACAAGGAAGCAGAGATGAGAGCAGGTGCTTCATTCACGGTCTCTTTTATTTCCTGAAGGATCCCAGTCCACAGAACGGTACTGCCCATATTCAGGGTAGGTCTTCTCTCCTCAGTGAAACCTCTCCTAGTCGACTCTGAATCCTGTCAAGTTGACGATGAACATCACCCATAGAAAGCAGGCATGGGACCCATTTTACAGACAAGGGAGTCCAGGCTCTAGAAAGGTGAGGGACTTCCACACACTGGCAAGTACAGAGTCCAAGACTCCTCTAAACCTGTCTGAGGTACAATCAGGAGTTCTTCTAAGCTGCGGCACCCTTGATACTTGCGGGGATCAAAGACCCAGCGACAGCTCTACAAACCCCCCAAGGTGGCAAGTGTTGGGGGGAGGGGGATTTCTGTGTTCTGTGTTCTGCAGCCACTCAGCAAATGCTCTGAGGACACTTAGACATGAAGCACAGATCAAGTTCACATTCTGGTCCTAGAATTTCCTGGCCAGAGTTCTCTCATCTTAGAACCCTTTCCAGAGCTCGGCCCTTTCTTTCTTTCTTTCTTTCTTTCTTTCTTTCTTTCTTTCTTTCTTTCTTTCTTTCTTTCTTTCTTTCTTTCTTT
>PVHP010030283.1:0-21795 GCA_004024765.1 Zapus hudsonius
CATGCGCGCACACACACACACACACACACACACACACAGATACATAATATTTTGATTTAGTTAAATGCTTCCATAACAAGAGCCTAAAATCTCTCCTAAAACCAAAGACAGAATTCCCAAGGGTCTCCTTCAGGGAGAGAGGTTAAGAGTGTGCTTGATGTTGGGAGGCAAAACGTGATAATTTCATCGTTTGTGCTCTTTTCCAAACATTTTCTCTATAAAACTCATTGAGGATCCTTCTTTAGAACAAACCCAGGGTCCCAACTCATGAGAATTATCAAATTCTGACTTTCTCCTTTGCTCTGAAGAATACCAGAGGGTTAATCATCTTCTGAAGGTCACTCAAGCGGCGGGGGACACGTGCCACATCCTGAATGCCTTCTCAGGGTCATTTCTATTTCAGCCTCTACTAGAGTTGGCCGAATTCCAAAATATGACAGAATACTTACAGTATATAAATGTGTCAAGGAAGATGGTGAAATCTTACAGTTCCTTCAGAGAAGATGAAGGAGATGAAATATGGGTGATAAAAATAGCTCTCCCATCTCTTTTTAATCTTCCTCTTGCTCTTTCCTTTTGCCTCTTCTCTCTCTAGTTAAGCAAGCGGGTTGCTGCAGTAGAGGAAGCAGTGGGCAGAGTTCCAATCCAATTATAGCATCGAAACTTAACCTACAGCTAAACATATGCTGGACCTTCCAGACAAGACCCAATTTCAAGTGCTCAGATCACCTCCCTTATGAATTCCTGACAGTGGGAACCTCACCACCCATGGTAAAGGCAAGCACACAAAACAACATCTGGCATTTTCTCTCTGAGAATGCTCCACCCTTTCTGGTGGGCATCCACAGTTCCAGGCCACCACGTCCCTGATGAAGCATCCCTTCCATGATTCTACCAAAGACAGCCTACATCTAACAGAAGTCCTCGATGACTCTATTATTGGGGCACTGACTCTGCTTTGTTTGTTTGGTTGGTTTTTGGTGTGGTTTGTTTGTTTGCTTGATATTATTTTATGTTTTCTCCTTTTTATTTTTTGGTACAATTTCCAAACTAAAAAAAGGGGTTTGAATTTTTCAAATGATTGACAGTAAATCAAAACAGCAAAAAATATGTTGTGACACAAGCACCCTATGTGAAATTTGGGTATTCAGAAGTAAAGTTTGGCATTTTGTGAATGAACAAAAAATAGTGGAAATTAGTTTTCCTCTTTTATGTAAGTATCCATACAATATCATCAGTTTGCCTCTTGGCTCAGAAATGCTAACATAGTTGCTCTCTGGTACTTGACACAAAAACTTGCTTCTTCGACTAGAGAGATTTCTCAGCAGTTAAATGTACTTCCTGTGGCAAGCATTAGGGTGTGAGGGAGCCTTAGACTGCCCAGGTTCCAACTCCAGACTCCTAAGTAGCTGGACATGGCACCATACAACTGTAACCCCAGCCCTGTGGGGAGCAAAGACCAGAGATGCACTTAGGTTCATGAATGAATGAATGTCAAGCCAGGAAAAAGGAAGAGAGACTCCCTCCTAGGGAAAAACAAGTGGGGTGGGGGAGGGGCACACCAGAAATTCTACTCATGAGTGTGCTTTCACCACACCCACAAACACACACCACACCCACAAACATACACCACACCATGGTACTAGGCAAGTGTGCGTGCACATGCACACACACACACACACACACACACACACACACACACACACATACACACCTTTATTTCTGCTATAGAGAAAGATTCTTTTTATTTTTTTAATTTATTTTTATTTTTTGGTATTTTTAAGACAGGGTTTCACTATGTATCCCAAGCTTACCCAGAAGTTGTGAACTTCTTGCCTCAAGCTCCTGAAGGCTGAGATTACAGACACTTGGCACCATGTTGGCAATGGAGAAAGGGCATAATGCCATGGCTGAGGCCTCAAGACTTACCATCAAGCTGATTTGCATGGAAATCCCAGCTGAGGCACTTCATAACTGGGTGACTTTGGACAAGTTAAGTGCCTCTTGAGAGTTTACTCACCTATGAAGTGGAGGAATATCAGCACCTGCTATGTTCTGGGCACTAAGTGTTATCACACGTAGAAGGCACTTCGCATGCGCCTGGCACGTCATAAACACTCTGTCAGTGTTAGCTGTCATCACTATCAGTACCAGCATCCTTGTTGGCCTTGCTGTTATTAGAGTGAGTCTTTTGATGCTCATCGATGAAACTCTCAGCTTCCCAAAGCAAATCCTCTCTAGAAGCAGTGGCTACCAAGAGAAGGTGGGTAGTAAGAAAGTGTGAAAATCTTCCCTTCAGGCTTTGCAGTCTGAAGAAGTCCTGATAACACAGAGCTGCATGTGTGGACTCAGTTAGATGATGATCTAATTAAGCTGTTCACAGTGTGATGTCTAGAAGGCTTAGTCCTCACAGGGGAGGCATTTTCACATTAAAGAGTTCTTATTGTGTCAAATAAAATCTTTAATTGTTGAAGCAAGTGATAATGGAGGAAGACAAACTGGTCAATGGTGGTAGAAAATAGTATCTATCTTGTCTATGGCACACAGAGCTGTCTTCCATTAATTCCTAACATTTTCATCTCCTAGACTTCTTGCTACTCCGAGTTAGGATTATTCAATAATTCGGCCTCTGCTCACTCTGGCATTATACCCATTTACATATATACAACACTTGTCAATTTATCACTGACCCAGTTACAACCATCAGCATTCTTGTTTTGGCTTTAAATATTTACTTTCTTGAGTGCAGTATAATTTTACAGCATTCAGTCTATGATGGTTTCGTTGTATGTGCTTAGGGAAAGCACCATAGCTGTAGGAACATGTCAGGGAAAAGAACTGTGTTCATTATGGCCAGCAAGGAAACCTAGGGAGAGACAGGAGGTGTCCAGGACCTGCACCCCAATGACCTATTTCCATAACTGAGACACACTTTGTAAAATCCTCACAACTTCCCAAAATAGTGTCACTAGTTGGGGACCAAGCATTTAAAACATGATCCTATAGGGACATTTCATAATCAATCCATGGCAAACTATAGTACTGAAAATTTTGGAAGAAGGAAAAGAGCCAACAGATTAGTTTTTAACTATATTAAGAATGTGATTTATTTGTACTCTTCAATTGATACATAGTAAGTGCATATAGGTACAGTGATATATAGATAGATGGATGATAGTCAATTTGATAGGTATGATCAGATCAGGGTAAATGGCATGTCTATCACCTCAGACAGTTATCATTTCTTTGGGTTAGAAACATTCTGAATTCTATTACATTAAAATATACAATGAAGTGCTGTTAAGAATAATTATCCTGCTGTGCTACAGAGAATGAGAAGTCATCCGTTGTTCAACCCCGCATGTTAACATCCTCTCTCTATTCCCCACCCTACCTTTACTAATTTTGAATAATTGCCACTGTGTTCTCTGCTTCTGAGACCCATTTTAGTGTTCACATATATGTAAAAACACAGAATATTTGTCATTGAGTGAATTATTTTACCTAATATAAGTCTCCTCCAGCCTTATTTATGTTACTGCAAATGGCAGGCATTCGTTCTTCTTGTATGACTGAATAATATTCCACTGTGGATGTATACTATGTTTTCTTTATTCGGTCATCAGTCATTGATCCATATCATGGCTATAACAAACAGTACCTTGTGAACATAGAAGTGCACATATTTCTTTGATATACTGTTTTCCTTCCCTTTGGATGTATATGAGTAGTGGAATTGCTAGATCATATTATAGTTCTATTTCTAGTTTTTTGATGAGCCTGCAGGCTTTTGTAGAGCTATAATCACGATACAGTTATATTCATGCTACAGTTATATTCATGCTGTTCAACAAATTTGCATATTGCAATTTTCACTTAATTTGGATAAGCATTTTCTGTATATTATATAATCTTCAAAAGACACAGATAAACCAAATGGAAACTTTGAGGGAAGTAGGGAAAGATTTTTCTTTTTCTAACCAGAGTGTGATATTTCCACACCATATGATTGATGCTTTGATGCTGAGTGTGCTCATCACAGCCTGATTGGAGATTCCGCTGGTCTCCATCTGTCCTGGGACCAGCATCCTTGTTCAGTGAACAACTTAAAATACTGTTCATAACAACTCTGGTGTTGCATATCCTCACCCTGGATCTCTGAAGAATCCCAAGACACCTGCTGGGGTTCCTTTGGGCCATCATCCTACTGGGATGCTCACTGCTTTTGGAATTCCTCATCTTCTTTAGAGATAGAGAATTGAGCATGTAGAGAAAGAACGCCCATCTAGCATTCAGAGGTAGTATTAGGGATGCCACACAAGCATCATTATGGACTGCCACTGATAATATATGAGAAATAATGTGGAATCCTCAAGAGGACTCGGGGTTTATACTGATGGGTACAGCTTCATTGTAATTCCAGGGACTGAAATCTGAAGCAAATCTGAAATACACAGTGAGTTCAAGGCCAGCTTGGGAAACTTCATGAAACTTTCTTATACTAAAAAATAAAAAAGAGGGCTGAGGAAATTAAGAGCCCTGTGGAAGAAGGTTTGCCTAGCTTGTGTGAAGCCCTGGGTTTGAATCTTAGTACACAGAGAATGAGGGGAGGGGGATGGAAAGGAAAAACACAAGAACATGGCTCAGAACCCAGGTTAAATCCTTTCTCTGACCGCTCAACTGATCGTTGTACAACTGTGGTATAATAAAATAAATATTTGGGTTTTGTCTCCTGCTTCTCAAACTGGGCATCTAGAATTCTTGAAAATTTCTTAAGTAACCAGATATTTCCAGTATATTCCCCATTCTATCACACTGGTTGTGGGAAGGGATGGGTTCCTAATGCTTTGCATTGTTGGCTGCCACCAGTTATACCAAGGCCATGATTATAGGATAGGAAGTTTTTGTTATAGCTCCTGAATGACGGAATGACGGGGTTAGGGACTGGAGAGAGCATTGCCGTGCTGGGGAAGTGGAACGCCCAGAGACTAAGGGAGTCCTGTGCCACACACACACACACACCTCCACGTCTTGCTCTAGATATCTTTTGTTTGGCTGTTACTAATTCACATTCCTTAAGACAAGTGAGGAACATGATTAGCAAATTTCTCCGAGTTCTGTGTTTGACTTTACAAACCTAAGCAGGGACTATGGGAGCTCTCAAATGTGTAGTTGACCAGATAGAAGTGTGAGAGCACTGGGAAACTCATATGTACTTGACAGCTACAGAATGGGCATTCATGTGGGACAAGAGTCTTGACCAATGAGGTTTGCACTAACTCTGGGTAGTTAGTGCCAAAGTGCCAACACTCAAGTGAAGTGTTGAGTCTATAGTTACTAGCAGATAATTGAAGTCATGTAGAGAAAAATGCACATTCAATGTCAGAAAGAGTATTAGGAATTACCACAAAAGCATCAACACAGACTCCCACTAGGAACTCACAGACTAGGGGAGATTTCCTTCCTCAGATCAAGCATCCCCAGGCATTACAGTGTTCCCATTAATGAGAATTTAGCCCTGCTTATTAGACCACACACTCCCGCATGAGACGCCCCTGGACCACCTTGGGAAGAAACTAATTTTAGAAGTGCTTTGCAAGTCTGAAAACCCCATTTTCCTGCAGAGTAGAGTTAGCAGTCTCTTTATTCAACCCTCCATTCTTCCAAATTGGACCTCTCGCAGCTTGTGTGGAAAAAGAACAGAGCCCACGGCAGGATCTGCTTCCTTCATTACTGGAAGAATATCAGTGAGCTTCCTGCCATAGCAAAGATTCGATTAAATTCATAGCCAAAAGCCCTTGTTCCCTGTAGGTTCTATCTAGGGAAAAGAGGGGAGAGAAAGCACCTTGATCTCTCAATGAATCCAGGCTGTGCTCTTAGCTTCATCAACATTTTATTTATATCTCTGTAGTGACAATATTTCAAGATTTATCTATGCCAATTTGCACACCTACCTTTGATACGGGTTACTGATAATTAATGCGACACAGAGAGAGAACTTTTGAATTCCCTCTCCCCTTAATCTGAGTTCGTGTCCTCCAATGTATAAAGAATTATACACAGGGACAAGAATCATTCTTAATTACACATTTATTCTGAAACTTAATTGATTGGGAAAAGGAGAATGGGATGTAAAGGTCGACCAGCCACTGCGTGGTCTGTGGGGTTCATAAAACATACAGAAAAATGCATAAAATCACCCAACAAATCATAAAACATACAGAAAGGTGCATAAAATCACCAAAAAGTGAAGAAAAGAAATAGTACACATGTTGAAGAAATTTTCCCTTCCCCCTCCTCCTCTCTCTAGGGAGGGGGAGAGGTCCACTCACCAGCCTGGTTTCCAGCGCTTCCCAGCCAGCAGTCCAGACAGAAGGGCCAAAGCCTCTGGAGCTCAGACTTTTAAGGATTTCCTTGGGGGGGGGGGGAGTGGCGAACCTTGGCTTGGGAATGTCACATGACAATGAGGTCATCTGTCTGAGGCCACACTCCTATCTACCTGTGGGAGGGTCTTTTCTCCTAATCCTTCTCACCTTCTTCACCCCCATTAAACTGCAAGTCAAGTAGTAAGAAAATAAAGTGAGCAAATTTGTATTTCGCCACTCCAAACAACCAACTCTCTAGTTCTGTGGACACAGCTGGATATACTGAGATTTAATTCGTTTCTGATCTGACTTTAACTACACAGAGTTAAAGTCAGATCAGAATATGGGATCTACTACATCATTAGATCCCATAATTTAAGAGTTCAGTCCCATGAGGCTGCCAGTCACAAGTGTCTGGGTTATGAGGACTTCTGATGGGCACTCCATAAATTCTGAACGTTCACACAACTTCTCCTCATGGTTGATGATTTGGTATATTAGCTCACAGAACTTATGGAAACACATGACTTATATTATTACAATGAATGTAAACGGAGTCAGCCAAATGGAAGAGATGTATTGAGCAAGATTTGACAGGGGATGGGGGTGTGGTTTCCAGCAGCTTCTGTAATGGTTTAAATGGAATGTCCCCTAGAGGCTCATGTGTTTTGAATACTCAATGCCCAGCTGGTGACATTTTGGGAAAGTTGTGGATCTTTTGAGAGGTGGGACATTGCTGGAGGAGCTAAGAGTGGGCTTTAGAGTAATGTAGTCCAGTTCGCAAATCTGCACCCAGACAACTTCCTTCCCGCTGCTATAGACATGTGATACCCAGCTGCCCTCTCCTGCTGTGCTTTACCCACTAAGATGGGAATTCTTCTTGAAACTGTAAGCCTGAATGAACCCTTTCCTTCTAGAAACTGCTTCGGGTGATGAGAAGGTACCTGCTCCCTACAAAAAGGCCCTACCTACTTATGTTTTCAACAACCAAAAAGTTCATCCAATCTCTTTGTTTAAAAGTTTATATATCCCTTTAACCTTGAGCTTCCCTTTCCCAAGGTCAGCAGATGAGGCTTGTGATAGTTAAGTTTTGTTATCAATTTGACCTTTTTAGTAATCTTGGGTGGGTCTCTGAGGATGTTCAGAGGAAGGCAGCCCTCGTCAGCAGGATGGAAGGAAGCTCAGGGGAGCTAGAAACAAACTCCTTTCCTGGGAGGACAGTGCAGGAAGGAAATTCCAGACTCAGGAAGCCAACAAGTCTGGGATAGGGTTGGAAGAACCCACCTTAAGGCTATATAAAGGGGGAAAGAAATCTCTCTCTTCCCCCTACCTCTTTGCTATTCTGTGTATGGTGTTGGTGATGGGATTCTTTCTACTTGGACCTGTGAAAGGGGGCCAGCCCCTTTTACCATTATGGAACTTCCCCTGGATCTGTAGCTTCAATAAATCTTTCGCTCCTATAACTGTGCCTGGTTTGGAGATTCATCCTAACAGTGTATGACTGACTATGACAAGGCTGAACATTTCAACTGTCCAGTGACTTGGTGTTTCTGGTGACCAGACCATCCTGAAGCTAAATAGATGAATTACCCTAAGTCACCACATTAATATAAGCATAGGTGTTATTCAATTCTTGATATGAATAATAAGGCACTCATCATTTTAGAAATCCAAGGATATTATGATCTCTCTCTATATACATTTTTTCATTTATTTCTCTCTCTCTCTCTCTCTCTCTCTCTCTCTATATATATATATATATATATATATATATATATATATATATAAAACACTAAGATGTTCCTGTTGCCAGTATTCCTCAGGAAATTGCAAAATTTTAAAAACTCTGTGCCCAGGACCAAAGATAAAGACCACATATATTTCTTACTGCACTCTAGTGTGAAAAAAAGAATGAGTCTGTGTTTGGATATGTATCTAATGTGATGATACCTGCCCTGTAGGATCCTGGTGAGAAATAAATAATAAAACATGAGTAAAACAGTATTTGGCTCATGTCCTTGCATATGCTCCAGAAATGTTAAGACTTTCCTACTTCTTTCTCCTATTTAGTTTCTGAAGTTCATGGCATCATTATTATCTATAAGTTGGTTTGCTGTTATATTTGGGCACATCTAAAAATCCCTTGCCTCCTCCTTTGTCTGTCCTTTTACCTATGAAGCATGCTTTCTTACCATTTTATTACAGCACTCTCCAGGGTGCAAATCCCCATTTGCACATTGTAAGTGAAGGGCACCCCTTGTTAAGTGCTAAGTAAAGCTCCCATTTGGGAATACAAAAATTGGGTCTCTTATAAAAAACTGAATGATACCTGTGGAAGGAGACAGTGTTCTTCCTAAGGGAGAAGAATTTGGGGAGAAAGTAGCTAACAGTATTTGACTTTAAAATGATATGTGAAAATTGCCCAGCCATTAAAGAAAGACAGTCTTTATCCTAGATGGCTTATATGAACATTATGGAGCAATTTGGAGAAACATTACTAAGAATATCTTAATTCAAAGGCAGATGTTACAACTATCTGGCCATACCAGTATACACAAATAAAACCTTTGCTGAATCTATACTTGATCATTAAAGAAAAGGCACTTTCAAGAATTGACTTTTTATTTTATTGGCTAACTGTATGCATAAATTTTCCTTTTTTTGTCTTTAGGTAATGAGAAGGTCGAAAGGAAAACTAGACCAGGAAGAAGCTAAGTCAAATTCCTCGTACTGTAATCCACTAGTGCACTTTTCAGAGATACAAGTGACCCAGAGAATGTTTGAAATAAGTTAGAGGGAGACTGGCTGTTTTCATAGTGCTCACTCTCCTCAAAACAAAACAAAAAGCACATCACTGTGCTTACTGGAGTGTGTGAAAATAAAATTTGACATCTATAAAGCAAGGGCCAATCCTTTTAAGGATTCCAGAATCAGGACTGGTCTTTCCCTTGGACAGAATAGCAAGACGCCTATATATGATTAGCATTTCATTTGTCTTCTTCAAGATGAGGAGTTTGTAACAAAGGTTCCATGAAGGAAGGGAATGGAAAGTTGGTCCTCTCTGGTTCCTGGCAAGATCTGGGTGTGAGAGGGCAGAGTGGGAAGAGAGAGGAGGGTTCCTGGCTAGGGTCAGCTGCACAATGGAGGAGCCACATTACTTACATTGTTTAATTCCCATCCATTACAGCCACAATATGGTGCTTCTGATGCTATCTTGATTACTTGGCAAGCACTGTGGTTCTCTCTCTCTCTCTCTCTCTCTCTCTCTCTCTCTCTCTCTCTCTCTCTCTCTCTCTCTCTCCACTGTTGGCATGGTACATACACTCCTCAGGCCCATCTCTGCTGAAGCCCCTTCCTATTGTCCAAAAGACTGTCCAATTCATGTTGCAACAAGCCCAGCTCTGAACCCATGGCCAAAGAAGAAAAGGAACAGTGTGTAAATATATCTGACAAAATCATCAGAGATTAGAAAACAGAATCTGGCAATAAATATGGTAATTAGGTCTTTGATTCTTCCAGCACAGGGTTCTTTGAAAATGCAGTCTCAGAACTGGAGACCAGGGCTGATTTTTATACCATTAAAGAGAATTATGAAAGAGTCACAAACTTTTTAATGATATTTAGGTGTTTTTCATTGGGATGCTCACAATGTTTTTGTGCATACCAGAAAAATTTTAATGATACACGTATACAAAAGACACCCCTCTTGTCACCCAAAGATGCCCAATGATGGAACTGGCCAGACTCCCATCTTTCTGGAAGCCAAAACTAAATTTGGCTTGAGTACACAAGGGACATTTAGTTCATGCTTTGGAAGCAGATTTGGCTATTATTTGGGGGAAAGTAAACCATTATTTTCTCTCTAATATAATAACATTGAAGATTTAATTACATTTTATGATTGCTCGGAGGAGATTTTTTATGTGGAGATGATGGTTTCACTTAATGTGTTCAAAGCCTGGCTACTCCAGGGATGACTTCCTTTTATGTTTGGAGAGGGAAAAGAAAAGGTGATTAGATGTGATTTTTCAGGACTATGTTCCTAAGTACCTGGGACTGAGTTTTTGTGCCCGGCTCTCAATTCCCTTGGATTCCCTCTTACCACAACCAGGACTGTCACACTGGGCTCGATGACCTTCACTCTCTGATGCTCCACTCTGAGCTCCGCCAAGAAAAGAACACTGTGTTATCCATCCATCTGTCATTCCTGATATTTATTGAATACATGAAAGGGGTAAGTTCTACAGAAATGGATGCTGTGGCCATGATATAAAAATTCAGTGCCGGGGCTAGGAAGATGTCTCAGTGGTTATAGGTGCTTGCATACAAAGCCTCCCAGCCCAGATTCAATGCCCCAGTCAGCACCCATGTAAAGCTAGATGGACATTTGTTTTCAGTGGCTAAAGACCTGTAGACCCTGGCATACCCCCTGCCCCCATGCATGTGCAAATAAATAAATAATTTTTTAAGTGAGTGTACTCGTCCCTGTTCAAGTTCCCTTTAAGTTCAGTTACAGAATCCTAGCGATCTTTGACAGATGGCAATAGAAGGACATTTTTAAGTCTGATAATGATCAAAATCACATGAAAAAGTTTCAATAGGGGCTGGGAAGATGCTCTGTCAGTGAAGTAACTGTTATGCAAACATAATGAACTGAGTTTGAATCCTCAGCACCTGAGTAAATGTCAGGTGGTTACCATAGTCACCTATATTCCCAGCACTTGGGAAACAAATACAGGGGATTCCAAGGCAAGCCAGCTGCTAGCCTAGCTGAATTGTCAGTCTTGGTCCCAATAAGTAAAGTAGAGAGTGGTTGAGAAATACACCCAATGGCAACCTCTGGCCTCCACGTGCATCACACACACTTGTACCACAAACATACAAACAGAAGAGTAAAAATATAAGTTAATTTGGGAAGTCTCAGGGTAGAGGTCTGGAATGGCATAACTATATTATTGTTCTTATGGCTATTATTTATCACTAAGCACCCCAGATGACTCTCAACTTCAAAACCATTGCTTTTGAATCTAAACAATCTATCCTTTCCATGGAGGGTAGGATACTAAGTCTAGAAAGGACAGAGACTTGCTCAAGGCCACAAAGCACATTAATGGCCAAGGAGGACTTGAACATACATTTCCTGATTTTTACAAATTTCTTTCTAATGCCTGAAGTCCTTGTGTCCTTACTGATCGCCTGTTCCATTTCAGCACTCTGGTAAGTATTGGAATTAAGAGACAAGTAACTAAAGGCTCTTTTGAGCATTTCCTGTTAATGCCCCACTGCGTGAAATACCTTTTATAATATACCCTGGTAACATCTTTACCATAGTTGACTAGGTTTAAAAGGTTGGGGCTGGTTCTCTCTCTCTCTCTCTCCTTCTCTCTCTCTCTCTCTCTCTCTCTCTCTCTCTCTCTCTCTCTCTCTCTCTCTCAAATAAATACATAAATAAAATGTTTTAAGAAAAAAAGGTTAAATTGCCTAAAAAGAAAAAAGAAACAAACCTTGATTTTTAAATAGAAAATTTATAGAATATAGAAATAGAAAATGTTGAAAAAATGTAGTCTCACAGGACACACGGTTGCCTAGAATAAAAGACTAAACCTGATTCTATGAGATTTCACTCCCTGACCATACCTTACACCTGCCTCTCCAGGACTTGGTCACCTTAACAACATCACTCAAACAGGAGAAAAGAAATAGACCCAAGTCAGCATAATAAGGTTTAGAGTAGATTTCTGCGGGAAAAAGTCTTAGTGGAATAAAGATCCAATTATTACTACTAGTTTTAATAGAATCTGCTTGTGTCTAAGTTCTGTAGTGTCCACAGCTTCTCCTTCCCCGCTCTGAGGCCTTGGGTTGCTGGAGAGATGGCTCAGTGGTTGAGGCACTTGCTTGCAACAATGAAGCCCCCCTCCCCTGCCCTCTACCAACTGCAGAACCAAGCTGATACTGAACTAATAATGAAAGGGCCTGGCTCAGAGATGGAACAAAGGAAGCCCAGAGCTTAAATGGCTCAAGGTGTTGATTTGAGAGGGAAAGAGATAAGCAGAAAAGGTGCGATGATCATATCACATTCTGCAGATAATGAGGAGGGTGGAGGAATGTGTTTGGGAATCCTCGGATGATAATTCCAAGCTCATAAAACTATGTCAGAGACAAGATAAATTATTTAAGAAATCTACTCCAAAATGGAGTTCAGCTAAATCCAGAGGAATGTCGGATCTGTTTTTTTTTTTTTTCAGATAAAGTCTCACATTGGCCAGGAGCTCACCAAGTAGGCTAAAATGGCTGGCCAGTGAGCCTGAGACTGAGGGATTTCTTGTTTCTACCTCCCCAGTGTTAGGATGATAGGCACATGCCACCATATCTAGACGTTACTGTACATGAGTTCTGGGGATCAAACTCAGGTACTCATGCTTATAAGGCAAGGGCTTTACTGATTGAGTTACCTCTATAGCCCAACACGTTACTTTTTTGCAGAGATATTAAGATAATGTTTATGGAGGAATAGTAAGTGCTATAAAAGAAGATGTTAAATCTCATTATTTATGTGTTAATAAGCATATACATTGCTACATCAGAACATGTATACTATAGCAAAGTAGATAGAAAATACTATAAATTGTTTCCTTTGTCATCTGTGTATTTAATAATACATATTGAGAATAATACATCATTCAAAAAAGCACTTTAAAATCCAAAGGGTCTATAATGATTAATCCTGAATGTTAGCTTGATTGGATAGGGGATCAACAAAGATACACCCTTGTAGGCTGGTCAGTAAAGGCATTTCCAGGAAGAATTAGCTGAAGGAGAAAGTCCTTCCTTCCACAGCAGTCCGGATATCAAGAGGTTACAGGATGAAACCTTGCTGCCTTTGCCCACCACCCCTTACTCCATGCTGGTGAGGGCATCTACCCTGTGGCTACCTCATAAACCCAGCTCCTTGCATCAACCTTCCAACCTGTACTGAAGCCTGGTGAGCAGCCCTCCAGACTACCCCAGGCCTCTATTGCCAGCCTGGGTCTACTGAAACAGCCAGCTTTATGAACTGAGCAGTTTCTGTGTTTTCAGCCTCTTCAGAGTGTGGGCAGTCATTGTTGGACTGACCAGCCTTTATCCTTTAAGCATTTCTAGAATATTCCCTTTGTAATACATATTTATTCTCAGTGTTGTTCCTCTAGACAAACCTAATACAGGGTCTATAAACAAAATGCTTACTTATGACATGACTATTTTTGTATGCAAACCCAAAACTTCTATTTTATTTTTTTGGTATGAATGTATAGGTATATGGATATGTATATGTACATGTATGTGTCTGGTGTGTGGTAGATATCACAGTGTATATGTGAGGTCAGAGAATGACCTCAGGATGACACTCCTCACCTCCCACCTTGTTTGCTGCTAGGAAGGCCAGACTGGCTGGTCTGCAAGCTTCAGGCTTCTGTCTCCCATTGCCATGGGCATGTTGGGATTATAGACAAGTGTGCTGCTTGTATCTGCTTTACATGGGTTCTATGCATCCAAACTCTAGTTGTCAGACCTTGGCACGAAACATTTTTAACTGCTGAGCCACCTTACCAGCCCCCAAACAGATATTTCTGTTATTAGTTGTCTTTAAGAACCACTGACAGCTGTGTGGATTCATGTAAATTCATGTGTTTTTCTAATGGGGGGAACTGGAGTTGAAGTGAGCTGCAGCAACAGGTCATGAAATGAGAATGGAAGGCTAACCAGGTCAGTCTTCCCAGAAAAGCTGGTTGGTACCCAAGGAATGTCACATTCTCAGTCTGAAATGCAGAGTCATAAACATGCAGTGCATACCCCTTAGCCACCCATTTGGAATTTGTTCTCTACTTCTTTTTGTTTGTTTGTCTTGATTGGGTTTGGGCTTGGTTTTTCTTTTCCATGTAGTGTCTCTCTGTATCCCAGGCTGACCTGGAACTCACTCTACAACTCCACACTGGCCTTAAACTCATGGGGATCTTCCTACATCAGTTTCCAGAGTGCTGGGATTAAAGGCATGTGCTTCCTCCCTGGCTCGGCTTTCTACTTCATGTAATCACTATTCAACTAGAGAAGCAAAGCTTACAGAGTTTATGGCAACACTGGATATATATATAATTTACTAGTCTGATAGCCAGGTCAATAATGGAAATAAAAAGCAATGATTTGTGAGTCACAGAAAAGAAGGAGACACAACCAGGAGATGGGAGCTGGAGAAATGGGTCTCTGCCATCTTTTGCTTTAGGAGGCTTTGCAAGCCAGCTCTGATGCTCAACTGTATGCAGAAAGACTTGTGTGCCACACCACAAATGGAGATGATAAGCAGGCACACCTGTGGTCCAAGGTTAAGTGCTTTATTTGAGCTCATCATGCTTTAACCATAAGCCACATTCATCAATGGCTTCAAAGACAATGGAGGAGAACTCTATCCAGGAGCTGTTTACTACTGTTACCACATTTCACCTCATCACTTGCAGAGCCCTGCTCTGCCTCCCATTTGACAGTGACACGAGAAAGATTTTGTTAATCAGGCCACAGTGCCACTGGCTATGTACCCTTGCTGCTGTTATCTTGCCTCTATAATTTTTGCCAGGGAATTTTTACAATTAGTTAGGGAGAGAAACAACAGACTGTGTCTGTTTAAATATGAAACCAACTTAAAGATGGAAGTATATATTCATATATCTTTTCAATGACCCAAACTCAGTGTAAAAAGAGAAGGGGATTATTTTAAGTACAAACACTCAGGGACACAGAGATCCAGAACACACATAAATGCTGTAGTATGTTAGACGCTACAAGGAAGATGGATGATTGGTGAGGTGTGGGTACAGAATTTTGATCCTAAGCCGTGGGACCATGGGGCAGTTAGCTTGTGCCACGACTGTCCCCAAACATCAGATATCAGTGGTGCTTCCAGAAATGGGAAAATTCAGGGACTAACAAAACAGAAAAAAAGTAATCAAGTTTAAGGATGCAATTAACCTGAAGGTTTGTTGTTTGGAAGGGACCTATAAAAGGGTTTTTGCCCTCTGTAATATAGTAGACAAAGCTAACAATACAGCATCCTCATCATAAAAGATGATATAATAGGAAGTTGACAGATGGACTTGAGACAGCCCCCTCCCTGTTTGACTCTCAGAACAAGGTCCTGCAGCAGGCAGAAAGCTGGAGTCCTTCTTGGAGAGTCCATCTGGTTCCATGGTAAACTGAGAGATGTGCCAATCGGTTCTTCCTTCCAGAGAGATACCTGGCTGCTCATTTGATAGCTCCTTTGTGTGTTTATTTCAGTTATGGAGAGCAGCCTTGTCCAATGTCACTCCCTTGAGGCCATATCCAATAGACAATGGACTCATCACTGGATGGTCACTGGCCAAAGCGGGTATGAAGCAGCCACCCTTCCAACTAGTTCTATATCCTTTGCCCAGTCCTGTCTCCTCCTTCACCATGGAAGTGATCTCTTTACCCCAGGTTTTGTTTGGATGTGGGGAAGGGTATGTGAGTTTGTGTGGTGTAAGCACATGTCTAGAGATGTGAGCACCACCTGAACATGCATGGAAAGGCCAGAGGAGAATGTCAGGTGTCCTCCTCTATGGTTCTTCGTGTTTTTTTCCTTGTGGGTGCTGGGGATTGAGCTCAGGCAAACTCAAGTCCCCTCAGGCCCTCAACTTATACAGCAGGCACTCATGTTTGCTGAGCAGTATCTCCAGCTCCATATCCTTGTTCTGACTCCATGCCTATTTCCAAGAAAACCACAACAGGCCTCAAGCAACGAAGATTTAAATATAAATATTAGCAATTTCCCAGCGATATAAACTACCCAGTGCTTCCTCCAAGGAAGGGCATAGCTGAGGAGCCTGCACATACATTCAGCTTCAGTCAGGATTATAGAGCCATGCACTTAAATCTAAGATATCCAATCATCATTTCACAACTCAGGGAATCCCTTAACTTGAATAGTTCAACACAAAATGAAGAGGCTACATGAAACACCATTTGACAGCATCTCAATCGATCCCAGGCTGACCTGATTCTCATTCTGTAACCCAGGCTAGCCTTGAACTCATAGCAGTCCTTTGAGTGCTGGGATTAAAGGCTTGAGCCTTTCATAACCTACTGTAACCATGAATCAAAGAAGAATAACAAAAATATCCTAGAACCATAAAAATATCGTGGAAATTAAAAGGAATATGATCAGGAAGAGGATTACCAAGAAACCCAAAGGTTTTGAAGGAAAAAACAAAATTAATTCCCAAGTATGGGGGGAACAAAAACAACAACCAAGGAACTAAAATGAGAAACACAAAATAAGCCAAACAACAAAACAAAATGGAAAATACATTTAAAAAGAAGAAAGCACTTGACTTTGAGCCCTGGAGACCTAACATCCCAGTAACACCAAGTCTGGAAAGAGAGAATAGAGAAAAGGAAGGCAAAATCATCAAAGAAAAATATGAAAAATGTGCCCAGAATGGAAGATGTTCCTTTCCACAGTAAAAAGGTCACTTAATTAACATTTAACACCCCATTAATTCTTAGCAAATAGATTCTCTTAAAGGCTCAAAGCACTTGAATCAAAGGAAACTAAAATAAGAATTGCTACGAATTTACTGAAAAAGTTGAGAGCATTTTCTCTAAAGGATCCAGAAGCAAAATGTTTTGGCCCACATGCTTGTAACAAGAGATGCTAGAAGGAAGGTGCTCCATCATTTTGACAAAAGTAAGTGATTCCTGATGTCTTCTGTGATGCATAAGCTTAAGTCAGAGGAGCATGTGCCTCAGGGTTTGTGCTAACATGAAACACCATCAATCAAGTGGCTTATAAGCAGTAGGAATTTTTTTTTTCTCATTGGTGTAAAGGCTGAAAAACTAAGATCAAGGGGACAGCAAACTCATGGAATAGTGAAGTTCTTACTAGTTCACACACAGAGTTCTGTTTCAAACTGTGTTCTCACTGGCTGGAAGGTAAAGGAGACAGAAGGATAGCCTTCTTAGCATCCTGAGCATGACATTTCCCAGTCACCCCAACTCCTAATATTCGAGATTAGAATTCAATACGTAAATGTGAAGTGTGACACAAACCTTCAGGTCCCAGCCATGTACAATGATGATTTTTTTTTAGGCATATGATATCCAAAACAAACTTAACTCCTTACATACCTCTTCCTATGGAACCTTCTTAAGAATGGATTGCATAAAAAGAAGAATGTATACCAGAAAATAGATTCAAAGTTTGGAGGAGGGGCTGGAAGAGATGGCTCAGTGGTTAAAATGCTGGAGGCCCTGGTATGCCCATTCTCTCTGTCTCTCTTCTCTCTCTGTCTCTCTCTGTCTCTCTCTGTCTCTCTCTCTCTGCTTGCAAATAAATAAAATATTTTTTAAAATAATGTTTAATATATTTTTTAAATATTTTTAAAATGGTTGGAGGAAGTGAGGGGATTAAACAGCAGAGGGTGGGAGGGGGACACACTAGTAAAGGGAGGAAGAATTATGGCAGTGGACACAAGAAGAGAAGGCTCTGAGATGGCCTTCTTCACCAAGATGTTGTTGAAGACTCTGTCATGTGTCAGACAAGATGAAAGGACTTTGATAAATACTGAGATAAAACAAAAAAAAAAATAAGGAGAGGTAATTATTAACTTCAGCATAAATTTAAAAAACTATGTGTGATGGTTAAATTTTGTTGTCAACCTGACCTTTTTAGTAATTTTGGGTGGGTCTCTGTCATGGTTTGATCCAGGTGTCCCCCACAAACAAATGAATGTGTTCTGATAGATCGATCCTCAGCTATGGCAATTTGGGAATTAGAATCTCACTAGAGCTGTGTTGTTGGGGCGGGGTTATGGGGGTTATAAGCCAGCTTCCCCTTGCCAGTATTTGGCACACCTTCCTGATGCTATTTCCAGTGCTGTGGCAGAGGTGATGTCCACCCCTCTGCTCATGCCATCATTTTCCCTGCCAGGATGGAGTCTCCCCTCAAGTCCATAAGCCAAATAAACCCATTCCTCCACAAGCCACTTTTGTTTGGGTTCTTTCTGCGTAGCAACTACAAAGCTGACCGCAACAGTCTCTGAGATAGGCACCCTCTCAGTAGGGAGCAGGATGTAAGGAGGCTCAGGAAAACTAGACACAAACTTTCCTTCCTGGGAGGTCAGTGCAGGAAGGAAATTCCAGAGACAACTGGGGGAGTAAATAAG
This sequence comes from Zapus hudsonius, assembly GCA_004024765.1. Classification (NCBI taxonomy): domain Eukaryota; kingdom Metazoa; phylum Chordata; class Mammalia; order Rodentia; family Dipodidae; genus Zapus; species Zapus hudsonius. Next base: position 18,575 of record PVHP010030283.1, read on the forward strand.
TCTGGGATAGAGTTGCGATACCCCACTCTACGGCTATATAAAGGGGGAGAAAATTCCCCACCCTGCCTCTTTGCTGTCGTGTGTGTGGTGCTGATGATGGGTTTCTGTGTTTAGACTGTGAAACCCCTGGGGCCAGCCCTTTGCCATTAATGAACTTCCCCTGGATCTGCAGCTTCAATAAATTCTTTCTTCCCATAAACTGTGCTTGGTTTGGAGATTTAGCCCAGGAGCGTGTGGCTGACTATAACAGTTTTGGTAAAAGGAGTGGGGTGATTTTGCTGAGATGAATCTGACCATGTGGATTTGGGTCTTCTGGAATTTGTATGCTGGAGGAATGGACGTGAACTCAGTACTTGCAAATGAAGATGCCTTCCAGAGTGGTAAGCCAAGTTTTATGGACTATTCTGGTGAGAATTTGGAAATGATAAATGCAGAGAGAATTGCATTTTGAGGTTTGGCTTATGAACTTTCTAAGGGGAAAGTGAGACTGAAGAGAAACTTATTAGAACTGTGTTACTGGAAAAAGAGCTGGCTGCATTCTACTGCCCGTGCCCAGAGAGCTTGATCAAGGTTGAATTTAAGAAATGGACTGTTGTGTTTGGCTAACAATATGGAACTGAGAATTGAAGATTTAAGGTTAAAGAAAGGCACGTTTAACTTACTGGCACAGTGACTGGCTTTTGGTTATTGAAGCTTTTATTGTCAACACATTAGCAATCCTAAAGAAGATAGCCCAACTGCTTTATTAAAACAATGGAAAGGATGCCTGAGGTCTTTCCACCCAGGAAGGACTGAATGAAAGACTGTACAAACTCTGTACAATGTACAGTGCAAAACAGGAAATCGAACACTAGTTTACTTTATGGTTTATATATGCAGGCATCTAATTTGTCATGATGTTTCTGACCACATACAAGACATCCTCCTACCACTTAGTACTGTTACCGCACCTTTTCCATGCGTAGATCTTCTGAGATACATCAAAACCATTAGCTTACAGTTTCCTGCCATATTCAGTGTAAGGATGTGTTGCTCAGGTTTGTAGCCTAGAAACTACAGAGAGTGCCATGTAGCCAGGTGTGGAGAAGGCTGCACTGTCTAGGGGGCTCACCATGATGTTTGCACTGTGAATTTGTCTCATGGTACCTTTCTCAGAATAAATCCACAACGACACACTAAAGTACATATTGACTTGCAAATATTTAAATATACAACTATGCAAAAACACATTTGCATAGTTTAAAAAATTAATACTAAATACCTCACTATAATTAGATAAAACCTGTTAGGATACAGGAGCAAGGAAAAACAGAACTTTTATACCTGCCTGTAGTGAGGGTTTGAGGCAACACATGAAGAGGAACGAACCTCTCCTTTTCTACAGTGGATAGCAAATAAGATCTACAATTGAGAAATGAAAAAGTGTTACATAGAGATCTATAAAAAAAGGCTACAAGGTTTTAAATGGTTTTCTCTGGAGGCTCAGGAAGTGGGAAGGAACGTCTAACATCTTTTTGTGTTTGTTTCAAAAACCCTTGTAGGATTATGTGACTCTAATCCATGCTCACAGGTCACTGTATTAAAAGGAAAAACTAAATTTTAGAAAGAGTGTAGATATCCCAACTTCCTTCTTATGACCAGGCCTATTAAGGTGTTAACATTGGCCTTCCATGTCTCCCATCTGTGTGAGCTCTCAGCCATTGGTCAAGCCTGCTGAGCCTGGAAGGTAGTGATTGATGGGCCAGACATCTTCCATGAAATGAGCATCTCAAAAGAAAGATGCAGGGTGTGCTGAGGATGGAGAGGACAGGGTAGAGGGGAGGAAGCAAAAATTACCCCATAAGTTTCAGAGAAAAACTGACAGGAACCGAACAGCTGCCTGTGGGGGTTTTGCAGGAAGGGTCAGGGTGCTGCCCATATCAGACAACTGCAGAGCAGAGTAAGAATGGAAGTTTGTTCTGGAATCTTCAGTTGGGGCTGTGTTCCTTCCTTCGCTGTGTGCCAGTGTACTGAGGCATGGCTGTCATCTGAGTCTGCCTTGGCCTGCTTGCAGGCAGAATGAGGGGAACTGCTGGACTTACAGAGTGTCAACATTGTGCAATATTCTCCTGTGAGCTTTCCCTGAAATTGAAACAAAACAAGAGGCCAAAACCAGGGCTTCAAAAGTTTGTGCTGGACTTCAGAAGACACATACTTTTCATCACCCTCAGCAGGTGCTACCGATAAGCAGACAGTTATCTTGGATATATTTGTATTTTATTTTATTTTATTTTTTATTTATTTATTTATTAAATTTATTGTCCATAATGAGTTACAACATTTAGTGGGCAAACAATGAGTTGTTATCCCCAATTCCCCACTGCCCTCCCCTCCCCAGTCCGCTGGATAACCTCCTCCATGGGTCATCTGGATCAGTCCTTGTGACAGGGGACCATGGATAGCCTAGTATTCAGCCAGGTTCTCCTGGCCATGCCTCTGGATAGTCTCCCCCACCACGGCTCTCACAATCTTTCCGCCCCCTCTTCCGCACAGTTCCCTGAGTCGTGGTGGATGAGTATTAAGGCTGCTTTAAGGTTGTGAGCTTAGGGGTCTTTGTGTCGAAATCGTTGGTTTCTGTCTCACTGGCTTAACCTGTGTTGATTTAATGGCTGTGGCTGTGGGCCCCTTGTTCATCCCGTCATTCTCTGTGGGGTTCCACATGGATCCTCCACGGTATGACTGTGGTGGGTCCTCTCTTGCCAGCTATCGGCCTACTGTTGGTTGGTAGGGTTAGATGGGCCCCAGCTCTCTTGCTGCATCCTGAAAAATACAAACACAATCTCCATCGGAGAGTGAGATCAGTGTAGGTTAACAAATATACACAATTCTGGATTACCTAGATTCTATTTTTAGTAGCCTCCCTGTCACTCACTCCCATAGTGCATCTTGTTTTGGGAGCCCAAAAGTATGGGATCCGGTGCCTATCGCCCTGAATCCCTAGTTCCAGACAAGGGGTCCCCCTCACTAAGTGGAAAATTGGTCGAATTTGAAAGCTGTTGATTGTCTCCCCCAGGCCCAGGCTCCTCCATTACACAAGTGCTCCTTTGTTGGTTTGCTGTTCCCTCCCAGTAGGAGGTGTGGTCAGCCTACTCATGGCCACAGATTGTGTTTCATGTCAATCGTCTCTGTTTACTCCAGCTGTCGTTGATCAGTTTCCCCTGGCAGCCTGTGCAGTGCCTTCC